>CAUYSK010083819.1:0-39071 GCA_963575035.1 Avahi laniger | reverse complement strand
GGGAAGCCCTGCGCCGGGTGGCCCTGAGGCCCTGTCCTCAGGGAGGCGATGCCGCACCCACTCTGGTTCAAATCAGGACCTCTGTGTGTGTGGGCTAGGGGGGCCCAGATCCTGACATGTGTCTGCAGGGGCTTTAATTATTAGTCTGCTGTGGGAAAAAGGAGAGGAGAAGGTCTCTAGGGTTTTGTTTTTATTTGCGCTATAGTGATGAAGGAAGCTCAGAGGATTTCCTAGGTTGTTTATTTCCCCCTCATCTCTACGGTGGAATCGTGCCCACTTATAGATCAAGCAGCCCAGTCCCTGGGGTACACGCCCTGCAGGAGGACGGGTGCAAGCTCACGAGAAGAGAAGCAGCCCCGGGCCAGACTGCGCAGGTCAGGCGTTGGTGGGTCCCAGTTTTCAGGTCTCTGTTGGGATTGCAGGGGGTCACGACTCCCTCCCCTCAGGCAGTTCTTTGAGTCTAAAGAATTTCCGAGGCCCTGACTCTGGCTCAAGGGGTCAGGCCCACAGCTGTGAGAAAATCTCAGGCTTTTGAAAGTTGATATATCAACTAGCTTTTTTGGAAACTGAGACAGGAAAAAACCAAAGTGCTTTTCCTGCTTAACACACTTAATACAGCGCAGAACACTTCATCTCTGGCCACCAAAATGTGTAGAGATTTTCCCCACACACCAAGCACTTTTGCAGCAGACACCCCTCTAATTCAGTCTAATCCTGGCACCGTCTACGTGGAGACAGCACCAGATCCCACAGGCCGAGTGAGGGCCAGTCCTGCAAGACTGCCCAGCTCCGGATGCCAACCGCACGCCCCAGGTTGTGACCTGTACTTCCGACCCCCCAGCTCTGACTCAGGGTTCCTACTCCTCCCTCCTTGGGTTCTACGAATTTGCTAGGAGGGCTCACAGAACTCAGGGAAACACTTTATTTATATTTACCCATTTATTATAAAGAATATTACAGAGCATCCGGGTGAGCAGCCAGATGGAAGAGACGTACAGGGCAGGCATGGGGGAAAGGGTGTGAGCTTCCAGGCCCTCTCCGGGAGCACCGCCCTCCAGGACCCTCCGTGAATTTGGCCATCCAGAAGCTCCCTGAACCCATCCTTCTGGGTGTCCGTGGAGGCTTCAGTATGTAGGCAGGATTGATTACATCATTGGCTCAGCCCATCTCCCTCCCCAGAGGTTAGGAGGTGGGGCTGAATGTTCCAACCCTCTAATCCTGCCTTGGTCTTCCAGGTGACCAGCCCCCACCCATCCTGAAGCTACCTAGGGGACCCCAGCCACCCGCCATCTCATTAACATACAAAGGCACCCTTATTATTCCTGAGATTCCACAGATTTTAGGAGCAGTGTGCCAGGAACCAGGGGTGGGGACCACATGTGCATTTATTATATCACAATATCACAGAGGCTCCCCTGTGAGCCAAGCATGGTGTGCATCTGTGTAATTTCAGGCAGAATTGCCTGTTTTTGCTCCCACCGCCCTCTGCCTGCACTGGCTGCAGCCGTAGCTGTTACCGGCGTGTGTCTCCTCCTTGAGCTCCTCTGAGGCAAGAACTGTTTTGTTCTCGTGTCCAGGCCCAGCGCCTGTCACGTGTGTGCACACAGCAGGCATTTGGGAAACGTCAGGCAGAGGCACGCAGGGAAGAGCGTGCGCGAGGGCTCAGCAAAGGGTGGGGACACACCGCCCAGGACTCCCAGGGCCGAGGAGGTGCCCGAGGACGCCCCAGGGCAGGGGGGTACCTGGGAGTGGCTGAGTCCCTGCCTGTGAGGCTCACTCTGCCTCCCCCAGCTCAGTCCTGCCCCATCGACCTAGATTCACAGGCACAAAGGAAGACCCCATCACCAGTCCCGACCCTACCAAAACTTTACAACAAAAAAGAAAGTATAATTAAATTTAACCACTTCACAGTGTTTGCAAATACTTAACATGCTCCCAGTGTCTCTTCTTAACCCTGGGTGGAGAAGGACGTGAACCCTGGAGCCCTGCCGCAAAGCAAGTGCTGCCTGGAACTTTCCGATCTATTGTCCCATGTACATCATTGCTGCACACAGCACATGCGGAAATCTCATCTTGGGCCCAATTAATTTGCCCAAGGCCATTCATCTGGTGGGGAGCTGGGAATTCAAGAAAAGGAAGTCCTCCTCCCTGCCCTCCAGAGTTGAGCAGGCCCCTGGCCTCCCATCTTGGGGTGTCTCAGACCCCTGCCTCTTTGTGGCCACCTGGGTCCCCACACTGAAGCCAGGCCATAGCCTCCCTGCGCGGCTCAGCAGGGAATCTGCAGCAAGGCAGGGGACAGAGCTGCTCTGCTCTCCCCCCAAAAAGCCAACTTCTTAAGGAAGTGCTGCGGGCCTCCACCCAGGCCCTTTCGAAGGTGGATCCTACCAGCAGCCTGTTCTTAAGGACTCTTCCATCTTCGTGGACAGAAGGGCCTGTTTATTGTCTAGGAATCAGCTTCTCTCTGAGCCAAACAGCCTCCTCCCGTTCCCTATTCTATGGAAACCACCTTTTCTAAGGAGCCCTGGCAAAGGCTTTCGAAAGTCCAGGCCCAAACCACCAACTCCTCTTTAGCTACGGGGGAGTTTGTTAGGAACCCGCCTTTCCCTGGCAGACAGCAAGGGGATCTCTTTGGCAGGTGATTTTAGTACATGTTCAGAGATCACATTTTTTTGTTTAATAAGAAGATAAGAGTAATTTAACAAAACAATAGTGCTAATAATAAAAGTAATGATGATAATAAATGCTAACATTTATGGAATCTTACCAAGCGCCCAGCTCTGTGCTAAGCTCTTTTGAGAGAATCAGTCTCACTTATCTTAACTGAGCCCTTATGTAGCACATAAGGAAACGGAGGCCGAACCCCTAAGTAACCTGCCAGGGTAACACAGCGGGGAAGTGTCAGTCCAGGGACTAGAACCCCGAACCACGCTTTTAACCGCCACCCCAGGCTTCGTCCTGCCAGTGTCCTGCAGACCTGGGAAGAAGGGCCTGTGCCACCAAGCGTGACAGTGAGTCCAAGGCAAAGTCCCTGCCCTTGTGGGCCCATGGGCCAGAATCTAGGCAAACCTTTCCCTCCTCCCCTCACTCAGGACATTGCACACACGATGACAGTAAGAGAGCTCATCTTTGGTCATCAGAAAGCTTTCAAATATACAGAATGGAACAAATGCCAAGCAAAAAGGTTCGTGTGTGTTCTGTGCACTGTATATTTTCCCCCTCCTGGCTGCATCCTGGAGTCTGGGAAGTGTCCGCTCTCTTTACAGTCCCAGTCGTTTCCCTGATTTGTGTACCTGAGATGAAAGGGTTAAAAGCAGACTTGCTGGAGCTTATTACTTTAATCCAGGATTATGATGGCTGGAGAAAAAGGCCACCCTGTCCCCTTGACCTCCCTGGCTAGGAGAGAAATGGTGGTTCTCCTGACCTGCTTGGCAGTGGGGGCAGTGAAGTCATAGCTAAGCCTGTCCCTCCACCAGGAACCTGGGGACCATATACGCTGGCTTTTGTCCTCGTGAAGCAGTTTAGGATGCTGGCCCGTTGGCGGGGCAGAGGGAAGGGAGCTCTTGTTTTCCCCAACAGTTAGCTCTGTGTAGGGGCTGCTTCTCCTTGAGGGCCAGACATCTGTATGTGAACTCCACAAGGCGAGGACTTCGAAATCCTGTACCCGCCCCCCTCCTTGCGACACAGATCCGGATTCACAGGGTAGCAATGTGACTCTTCTTCCCTCTCCAACTCCCACTGTTTGCAGATGGGGAAACTGAGGCCCGAAGAGGAAAAGCACCCAGCCACTTTATTCCTGTGCCCTGCCCACTGAGCTAATGAGCCTCAGGAGTGCAGGCTTTTAAGACAGTGGCAAAAAAAAGCCCCTGTGTATCCTTGAGTGGGAATTGTCTTTGCCTGGCTATGCACTGACCGCCCCAGCCCTACCAGGAAATTTCCAGAGCAACTGTGGGAGGTGGGATTGTGGCTTATCGTCCTTGATGGGAAGGGGTTGATTCCAGGGCTGACAGAGGCCAGGGTCAGATTAGACTGGGAAATCTCCCTCAGATGGGAGAGTCTGAACATGTCACCCTGGAGGGGTTGGGTGCCCATTGTGGGGACCAGAGCCATGTGGTGGTGGGAGGTGGGCAGTTAGCCTGGGACAGGCTCAGCACCCCCAGCACTGCACGTGTCTGCCCCCCGCATCCCGGAGAAAGACCACCTTCCCCCCACAGGGCGTTTAGGGCCTCCCTTCCCCAGAGCGCACAATGAGGAGGAGTCGCCTGCTTAGCTGACCTTGGCTGCAATCTGTGAAGGTGACTGCCACTCCTCCCTGCTCGGTGTGTCACTGCATGGATGCCTCCGGGCGCCTAAAAAAGCCCTGCTTTTCTAATCAGTAGAGAAACCAGCTTTGCCTGCCAGGAACCGAAGCAAGGCAGCTGATGAAAAAAATAGTAACAGCTCCAAGTGGAGGGAGCAGAAAGGAAGCAGCAAAGCTGGAAAATGGCTTAAAAACCTGGGGGCAAGGCTGATCCCAGCAGCATCTGGCCAGCTGCCTGGGGGCCCTCCTGCCTGCCCACCAGGCCTTGTGACAAATGCCCTCCGACAGCCGTGGAACCACAGCTGTCACCGGAAGGCTCCGAGCGTGTGGGCTGGGAGCCAGAGGCCCGCGGCTGCAGGGGCGCCTCTCCGGGCTGGTAACCTCATTATCTCTGCTGCCAGAGCAGGAGCCCCAGGGAGCACAGCTGCTCTCAGCCGCCTTGGAGGGGCTGCCTGCTCGGGAAGCTGGGCAGAGGGGGCCTTTCTGCCAAGGGAGGCTTCGCGGGGCAGCGGGCCTGGAGATCCACTTTCACGTCGCTCCAGTAAAGCCCTCCTTGTTCCAGAGCTGTGCCTGAGCCCTGCCAGGGTTCACAGGCACAGATGGTGTCTTTCTTCTAGCAGTCTCCCTGCCCGCCGTGGCGCCAAAGCAGGGTTAGATGCAAATAATGAGAAGAAAAAGAGAAGGGGGAAAAAATCATAGCCTGCCCGGAGCTCTTCCAAGGATGCCCCGAGGAGGCCTTCTCCCTGGAGAAGAGTCGTGCCGGGGTCCGCTCACATACCTGTCATCCAGGAAACTACCCGGCCCTGCCAGGACGAGGCCCCCGTTGCCATGTGGCATGGGGGGTGGGTCGGGTGGGTCTGAGATCCAGCCCCGCTGAGCCTCTGCCTGCCCGAGTTCTCTCTGCGGACGCTCCCTGCAGAGGACAGCCCCGCATGTATGACAGGGAGGACGGGGGCAGCCACTGGGGATGCTGAATGTGTCTGCCCAGCCACAAACGTCCTCGGCCTGCCCTGGGTCCCAAGGAGGGGAGAGGACGGAGGGTATGGGAATGATGCCGCAGGCAGCGGGGCCGGCTGTCTGCTCTGCTCACAATTGATGTTCGACCTTGAGCGATGCGCCAGGGCTCCTCTCTGCTCTGGACACGCTCATCTGTCAAACGCAGAGAACACCTGCCCTGACCAGCCTGGCTGGGGAAAGCGGACTCCGTGGAGAACTCCATTCGTCCGCGGGAGGCTGGGGGCTGCTGTCGGTGCTGTAACCCCGTGCGGGCTGTGTGTCACCGGCTGGGAGACAGCTTTGAAAAAGGGCTGCTGTCATTTTCTGCAGCTCCGGACTGGCCAGGGAGGCAGCACATCTGGTGGGCGGTGAGGGCTGGTAGAGGACCTTTATTATCATGAAAATGGAGCCATTTGTGGACTTGGTTTGGGGCCAGCTTAATTTCTCTCAGCCCTGAGCCTGTGAGCTCTGAGCTGATGCCTGACAGGTTTGGATTGGGACTAAGGCAAGAAAACAGCAGGGTTTATAAAAAGGCCATTCCCCCAAAGGGCCAGATCTGCGAGGGACAGGGCCCCGGTTCCTCGTGTTGCGGCGGGAGCACAGGGTAGTGCCGCGTGGGGGTGCAGAGACAGAAGGAACGAGGTGACGCGTATAAAGACCATCTGTCCGGGCACAGGCCCAGCCCGACAACCCCAGGCCCCTGCCTCCCTCCTCCTCCCAGATAACTCCCGCTGTCTGCCCAGGGAAGGAACAATAGAATAATCTGGAGACTCCCCTACCCTTTTCTAGATCCTTCTGGGGTCTCTGCCTCTGGTCCCTGAGCAGATGTCCAAGGCCGGGCCAGCCCCCAGCCCCTGTCCAGAGCCTCTCAGGACCATTTCCCAGACCGCGGCGCCAGGCCGGTCACCTTCTGCATGGGAGCCGGAGGAGGCAGGCGGCCGTGCAGGGCTTTTTCTGGCAGAGCCGGTGCTTGACGCTGTTAAAGCCCTCTTAATCTGTGTTATTTTCTTCTAATCCCTCCCCCTCCCGCCCTGGCCTGTGTGCCACCCTGCAGGACCTTTGGTCCGAAGCCGGAGCCTCTGCTGAGCCCCAGGCATGAGGAAGCCCAGCACCTGCTGCAGCGTGCCCGCATGAAGGCCAGGACCCGGCCCCTGCGTGCCAGCCACGACATCGTGCCCACCGCTGCCCCGGGCAGCCGGTGAGTGGGACCTGGGAGGGCCGCGGCACGGAAGGGTAGGCGATGAGAAGAGGTGGGATCCAGCCAGATGCGACTGCTCACTCCTCCCTTCTGTGTGTGTGGGGATGTTTTCCAAGTGAGGCACTTGCTTTGATCGTTTAGTCAGTCAACACAGCTTCACTGAGGGCCTCATGAGTGTCAGCCATTGAGGTACAAAGATAAATGAGCCGTGATTGGAACTCCCTGGGGGGATGGGATGGAGGTCAGAGTTTCCAGGGAGAAAGGTGAACAAATACTCAACTATGGTGTAGGAGAGGAAAAATGTGTCTGCCGGGCTGGAAACCGGTGACTCCACCTGGGAAGGACAGGTGAGGCTCTCGGGAGGAGGTGGCTTCTAAGCCAAGGCTGGAAGGAGATGTAGATACTCACTGGGCAGATGAGAGAAGCACAGGTGGGCGTCCTGGGACAGAAACTGTGAGCAGGGCTACCATGCCCGGGAGCTCAGCCAGGCTAGAGCATAAGGACATGCTGGGACGTGTGGTACGAAGGCCAGGAGCTCAGTAGAGGCCAGACATGGAAGCTTCCAGGCCTGGTGAACAAGTTGGATGTCTCCTGTAGTAGCTGGAAGCTCCGGAGGACGTTACGCAGGTGGGTAGCAGCACAATCCCACTTGCATTTCAGTAATGCCGACGCCACTGCGGCTGCAGAGACGTGTCGAATCCGGGAGACTGGGGCAGGGGGGAGGCTGTTGCCACGGTCCTGGTGGGAGGTGCAGGAGAGGAGAGCGTGGAGATTTCACAGAGATCCCCAGGAACCAGACGCAAGCAGGCTTGGTGAGGCAACAGAGAAGTGATAACACCTAGAAACAGACCACTGGGGTTGGAATTCTGGCTCTGCCACTTCCATGTGTGCCTCTGGGGAAGTCTCTGTGTCTCAGCTTCCTCATCTGCAAAATGGGAATGATAATAGTGCCCCTCTTGCAGGGTTGTTGTGGGGGATGTACGAGCTAATAGACGTAAAGTTTAGGATGGCGCCTGGCCTGTAGTGAGTGCTGCAGGACCGTTGGCTCTAACTGCTAATTGTGTGATCACATGGATGAAGGAGGGAAGAGGGGCATCGGGAGCAGAGCCCAGGGTTCCGACTTGGTGTCTGGATGTCTGAGGCCCTTAGCCGAGAGGTGAAGCCCAGGTGTGAGGGCAGGCTTTGGACGGGGAGGTGTCCTCTGAGCATCCTCGGGAGATTCCCACCAGGCAGTGGGATGCAGAATCGTCAGAGAAGGAGAGATCAGAACTGAAGATTGGGCTCTATCCCTGACTTCATCATGCTGGAGCCATGGGTCGGGGGTGAGCACCTGAGGGATGAAGAGATGGGAAGAGAACAAGTTCAAGGACATTCAGACGAGCATAGCACATTTGTGACTGCTTCCTGAGCAACACGCCCCATCCCCATCATTGTGCTTGTCCCACTCGTGGTGCATCTTAGAGAACCGCTCACATGTGGAGTTCTCCACCAGACAGAGCCAGCTCCTGATCATGCACCTGGGCCCGAGATGAGGCCACCAGGCCACGCCAGGCCTGAGCAGGACCATCTCTGCAACTGACAAGGCCTGTGGCTTCACCGTGGGCAGATCACGGTAGGCATGTGGGATCTGCGTGTTTCCATCACCATTGAAGGGCACAGAAGGGAACAAGGATTCTTAGTGGAATGGGACCATGTGCTCAGTGATGTTGGATGCTGAGCTGCTCACTAGAGGCGAAGGACCTTCATGAAACCATCACGATGACTTCATGAGCAAAGGCCTCTGTGTTCAGTGTCCTTGCGACCCTTAGGAGAGGAGCTCAGAAGACCCCAAATCCAAGTCCTGACACATACTGTGCCCTGCCCCTTCTAGCTGGAGGACACTAGTTAGGAATGGGCAAGGCTTCTTTGAGGTGTCCTATTCTTCCACTCCTGTATGTGAGGAGAAGCCCTAGACGTCCAAGGAACTCTCCCGTTCCACTTTCTATAGGTATTTAGGCTGGGTAGCCTCAAAATAGTCAAGACTATCCGCAAAACAGACTTTTATGTAAATGTCCTCTTGGACACTTCCTCTTCCCCACATCACTCCAGCAGCCCACAAAAACCCCAAGCGCTAACTTTAAAGTAGGTTCCCTTTTGCTGTGCTGTCTCCAGGCCATGGAAATGCTATAGAAATGCAAGGTGACCCACTTTAGCAGCTGCTGTGTCCAGAAAAGAATTACTGGGACTTGGCAGCGCCGGTGAATTCTCGGAGGGTATAGCTGAAAAATCAACGCCAGCTGGCTTGCTGCAGATGCTTCTAAAGGTTATGCTCCGTCAGATCACCCTGGAGGCCATGCTGAGTTAACATGGCAATGCCACAAGGGCCCCAGGCCCGAGTTAGATGCAGGAAGCCCGTGTCCCCAGCCCAGATGCGTCACTCCTTCCAAAGAGCAGCTTGGTGAAAGGTGACGGAACAGTAGGGGCCGGCTGGGCAGTCTCCAGAAGGCCTTCTTTATCCTCCATATGGCTGGAGGTATCTGGGGCGAGCCTGCACAGACAGGGCTTTTTCAGGGTGTGAAGAGGTAGCCGTGGCTGAATTTTCTGGAAGCAAATCGACATAGAAGTTGAGCAGCTCCTGGAAGCACAAACTCTTGCCCTTTTGGGGGTAGGCATACCCAGATTGGTGCTCCTAATCACAGGAGGGCAGGACATGTCAGCAAGATGCAGGGCTTGACAGGGTGTCACCGTCAGTGGTGCTGCCCTGTGTCGGACGGTGGCTGTGTCGAGACTCTGCAGGGCTTGTGTCCATCGCGTTGACTGTGCGGTTAGGACAGCATTGTTCTGGAAAGTGGGACCCTTGCTGGGGACTCCTCGTGAAGCTATGCAACTCCAGGACGGCAGCAGAGGCTCTGAGCTCAGGCCAGAGTGCTCCACGCGGGTGGGCTATGCCGCCTGCGCTGGGCGCTGTCCCTGGCAGCCCGGCAGGTGCGAGTCTGTGGCTGCTTCACTGCCCTGTTTGCTCTGCACTGTCTCCAAAACCCGCATCCTGCTTTTACGCGCTGTTAGGAGCACTGCTGGTGGGGGCTTCTGGGTTTGAATAATCGGGTTGAAGACACCGTACGTGATTAAGCTCGCCTTAATTTCTGTCTTTAGAATAAAAAAGTTGCAGTGCATTCCAGGATGGCTCAATTCACCATCCTGTATGTAAAAGTGAAGGCCCTGGGCTCGTGGGGACCGTACTGCTTTTGAAGCTGGGCTTTGTTTTTCCTCCCTAGAAATTGCAGCACGCATTCTGCCAGCAGCGCAGGGCATCGGCCTCCGGGGCCTGTGTCTGGGTGGTTGTGTCTCAGCCGGGTGCGGAATCTCCCAGCAGGTCATGGCCGTGTCAGGGCGTCCTGTCTGTGGAGTGCGGGTAGGGCTTCTGCTCCGTGGGGCGCCTCTTGTTTCTGGGGGGTGAGGTGATGCTGTCTCTTGGCTGGGGCCTTCGTTTCCTGGGCTTCTGGAAGGGCGAGGGTGGCCCCTGGGGAGCTGACCACGACCCCCACAGAGCCAGCAACCCCACAGCTGGCTAAGGTACGAGTGGGGGGTGGCCCAGAGTCCTCATGTGAGCTCTTGGGCTTCCCACTGCAGTGACCCCCGTCACCAACAGAAAAACCACGGTTCCCTGAGGGACCTTCCCACCACCGCAAGTAGTGAGATCCCACACTGTCCCCACCAGCTGGTGGCCCTGGCCAGGAGCTCCACCTCTCTCAGCTACGCACGCAGGGCTGCGCTGGGACTTTGAGGGCCCTGGCGCTCTTGCCTTGATGGGCACTTTCCTCCATAAAAAAGTTAAAAATTATATTTTATGACCACGCTGTTGAAAGATGAATATATTATTATATATGTAGTTGTTTTCATTGACCTAAAAGTTTATTTTCTTCCGATTTTAAAGAAAATTAAAACATTTTCGTGGGCCCCTGCCAGTACTGTGGGCCCTGGGCACGTGGCTGTTGTCCCTAATGCATAAGTCCGCCCTGTCTGGACGTGAGCTCCAGAGAAAAGGATGACGGACGCCTCTTCAATTCCTCAAAGCCGCGCTTTTAAAAAAGCAGAGGATCCGCTCACATCTCAAAGCGGGCCAATCCACCTGCTCAGCAATAGTTCTTTCTTCAAACAGCTTCTGCTGGAGCGCCGCTAGTGGAGGACACGCCTGGAAGGAGGAGCGGCGGGAGGTGGGGAGGTGTCTGCCTCCCGCGTCCCACTGCGCTCCAGGGCGGCTGGACGTGCTGTGCGTGTCCAGGTTCAGGCTCCGGGAGAGGCCCTGGTGCTTGCACTTTTACGCTGCGTGATGTGGGAAGCGTCAGTCCTCCTTGGTGCGACCCAGGGGCTTGGATCTGATGCGGTAGGACCTGGCAAGAGCCTTGGCTCCCGCTTTCTTCTGCCAGCTCACAGCATGGTTGGGGGAGCGCCGGCCCCTCCCCTCTTCCAGATCAGAGGCCCGGGGTCCAGGCTTGAAGCTGTGGTCTGTCTGGCATAGCACGGGGAAGCAGAGTGCCTTCAGCTCCCAGACAGAGCTGCTTCCCGCGGAGCTTTGCAGGGAGTCAGTCACGGACGATTGAGCTCTTTCCTCTAAAGTCCACCACCTGGTCCCGGAGGGTGGCCTCTGTCCGTCACGCTCTGCTTCATCAGCAGCTCAGACCGTTCCAACCCGTTAGAGCTATGAGGCTGGCTGATGGCTTCGCTGTTGGGGCCTGGGGGTAGGGTGGAGGGGATGGTTAGGAATGGTCAGTGTCACCACCAGCACATGGGTCATGTTCACCTGCGCCCTGACAGGCAAGACCACTTATCTACACAGAACAGCCTGGAAGGGCACATTGTCCAGTCCAGTAAATGCCGTGGATAATTCTAGAAGCCAACCCGTCAATGGCTGTTCTCCCCGCTGGTTGGCATGTTTTCACAGTCATTGTTAAGCATGGATGATTTCTTCCTCCTGTTATCCGAACTCTTTTCCTTTTAATCACTAGCATATTTTTCTTTCTGCTGGGTAGTAACAGAGGTAGGTAAGGAAGGAACTCACGTTGAGGCAGACTGGAAGAGCATTCCCATCCTACTTCCAGAATCCCTGAGGCATCCAATTAGAGGAGGGATTAGTAAATCCACAAATTGCTCACATACATTTCTTTATGAGCTGCTAGAGTGTCTGGGCAAGGTTGAGCAAACTGTGACATGTGCACTATGCTACTGGAGCAGAATTTAATTCTCTGGTTGAGGAGGTGAAGGAGGGAGAGGAGAGGGCACAGGCAGAGAAGGCCTAAACACAGTGACATAACATATGAAGCATGCCAGTGACGGTAACTGTCACATATGCACACTTCTGGGTGAGTGAAAGAAAGTAGAGGGTCTCCAAAATCCAGGCCCCTGTCTCCAGATAGCGACCGTCAGCTATGGTCAGTGTCTAGTTCTATTTTTAGGGCCCCTTCTCCGGGAGAAAACATCCCACACCTTGCCTTTCCCAGCTGCTCAGGTGTTGGTCTTGTGTGGCCTCTCCTTTGTAGGAATGAGAAGGGCCATGCGGTCTCAGAGGTCCCTCCCAGCCCTAACATCTTCTGCGAGTGTGATCACAAATGAGTCATACAGGTGTTCAGAGGACGGAGACGTGATCATGGTGTGTTAGTGAGGAACAGAGAAACAGCAGCAAGAGGCTGTGTGTACATAGAGAGGTATTTTAAGGAATTGGTTCACATGATCGTGTGGGCTTGGTTAATTAAAAATCTGCAGGGGAGGCCAGCAGGGGAGGCCCAGGGAAGAGTTGCAGTTTGAGTCCAGAGGCAGTCTGATGGCACAATTCCTTCTTGCTCAGGGGAGGTCAGTCTTTGTCCTATTAAGGCCTTCAGCTGATTGGATGAGGCCCACCTGCATTGTGGAGGCTAATTTGCTTCATTCAGAGTCCACCAATTTCAATCTTAATCTGGTCCAAGAAACACCTTATCAGAAATATCCATAATGTTTGAGTATGCGGGCATAATGACCCAGCCAAGCTGACACATAAAATAAACCATCACGCATAGTGTCTCTACAACAGGTAAGATTTAATAACAAGGAGTCAAGTGCAGGCAGGCTGAGAAGAAAGATTCCAGGAATGAGGCAGGAGGACTGCAGGAGGTGGGGGCAGAGCCTGGAGGCTCTGACAGGGCTGAGCGGGGGGCGGCCGGGGGAGGAAAGTAGGGAGGAAAACAGGGAGGGCCTGTGTCTTCACTCCAAAGACTATGAACTTGATCCTGTGCCCTCATGGGGGTGGTGTCATGAAAGCTGTGCTCCAGGAGGACCCACAGACAGGAGGCAGGTGGAGAGGCTGGATAAGAGGCCACTGCAGGGGTCCAGCGGGAGTGACACAGAAGCCATCACGAGAGAAACAAGAAACGACGTGAATCCCAAACACTTAGCAGTGGATTGGTGGGGAGGCCGCTGCAGGGAGCAGGAAGGGAGAAGGATGGTCCTTACCTGGGTGGCCTCTGTTAGGAAATGGCCTATGGGCCTGGCCCCTTTGCACAGTGGCCTGAAACTCAGGTCACCTGGCTCCAAGGGGCCCTGGTGTGAGATTTGCGTGGGTGTTTTCTGGAGCCGAGCAGGACTTGAACACCAAGTGCAGGGTCTCCCAGAGCCAAAGTCAGTGACAGCCGTGAAGGCTGTCCCCAGCCCCGCAGTGGCATGGCCGCTGCACGCAGGTGGGCGTGTGTGAAGGCTGGAGATGAGCAGCTACAAGGAGGGGCTCTTGTGACAGTCAGGACCCGGGGTCCAGCGAGAAACGCCAGTGCTGCGATGTCCGCGTTTTGTCTAAGCAGGGCGGTTAAGAGCCTCGAGGGGAAACTGGGAGCAAGTGTGCTTGGACACCCCGACTTCAGTCCCCACACAGGCTCTGTGGGGACTTAAAGTACCCCCTTCCCATAAGAGCTTCAGACTGACGGCAACTAGGAATCTCCACGTTCCTCACCGCGGGACCTGCCAGCAGTTGGGGTCACCTCCTCTGCCCCAACACACACAGCCCCGCGCCCGGCACAGGAGGGCTTTGGCTGCTTCCTTCTATACAGTCTTAGGTTTAAAGTTTCATCCTACCTCGGGCTGGGCCCGGCCGCAGAGGGAAAGCCAAAAGCTAACGAGGCCGCGCTGATTTTGTGGAGCTCTCAGGCTCGGGATCAGGACGGGCTTATGTTACTCCGCTTTGCCGTCTGACTCCCCGGGAACCTGATTTGGGGTAACTTGTGGGTTGCGGTTCCCCAGAGCAGCATGGGAGACCGCACCCCAGGGGAGTGGAGACGGGGCGGCACCTTCCTCCCGTCTCTCTGCCTGTGATCTCTCCTCCTGTCTCTTTGCCAGAGATGGCCAGAGAAGCCCAGCCCCGGACCCCAGGGTGCCCCGCGTCTGCAGAGAGGGCCTCCAGAACGGGAACGTGAGCGACTCCTCCAGCGGCGAGTCCAGCAGCGGGCAGAGGCCAAAGCGAGGCCCGTCGCCGTCGCACGTCCGCTTCGAGGATGAGTCTGCGGGCGAGGCCGAGGTTCGCTACCTGGAGCGGCTGCAGCAGCGTCAACGCCAGGTGCTGAGCTCGGCGCTGCAGGCCGCAGACCAGGGTCCCCTGCGCTCCAAGCCGGACCTGGCCGACTACATCAACGGGGGCCCTCGGCTGCGGGACGCGGGGAAGGCGGCATTGCACGGGCTTGTGGGCAGCCTGGACCGCAGGGGCAGTGAGAGGACGTGCCGAGCCTGCGGCAGCTGTACAGAAAATCGCCACCCTGCGCAGGGGAAGGCACCCCCCGACCCCAGGGTGCTCCGGGAGCTCCAGGCTGCCTGTGGGATGGAGGGCATGCTGGCGGAGCCACTAGGCTCCCGCGGCCTGTGCTCCCCTCTCCCGCTCCTCCCTGAGTGGATCCGGGAAACACACATTGGAGATACCGTGTGCCCTGAGGGGGTGGACTCTGCCCTGGGCAGCACCGACACCCCGGACAGCTGCAGGACCTCTCCCGCCAGCCCCGCATGTGGGCAGACCCCGGGCAGCAGCCCTCGACTGCACAGCTCTGGGCCCCCAGGAGGCCAAAGGTGGTCCAGGAAGGCTGAAATGGAACTGCCCTGGGGCCTTCGGGACCAGTGTCACCTGGTTGATGACATGGAGGTGGGAGGTGAGGTGAAAGAAAGCAGAGGACACACACCTGAGGGGACTCTGTTTCTGGGAGAAGATGCTGTCCCTATGCCTCCTGCCCTGGACTCTGAGCCCGAATCCCTGGCGTCCCAGTGGCAGCCTGGTCCAGGGCTGGGAAATCACTGGGCTCACCCTGTGGAGTCCTGGGCTCCATGCAGGACAGCCTATGCCATGACCGCTTCCGTGAAGCTTGGGCCCTCGGGGCCGGGCCATCAAGCCCAGGTTGTAGAAAGTCACGAGTCTCTGGAAATTATCTCCACTTCCTCCCTGCAACAGAGCAATGCAGAGCCCTCTGCCCCCCACCAAGGCCAGCAGCCGCCAACTTCCCTCTCCCCTGAAGGCTGGGTGCCAACTCCTCCCCCTCCAAGGACAACCACTTCCCCCGGGTCTCACAGAAAGTTAGCCCTGATTGGACCCCGCAGGCTGGGTGACCAGGGAGAGCCTGTGGCTCCCTCAAGAAGTGTGGCTCTCAGGACGTGCGAGCTTACCCCACCAAAGACCCAGGCCTGCAGCCTCCAAGTCAGGCACCCACTGCTGGGCCTGTCCACCAACAACTGCAACAGCAGCAGGTCTCGGGGGCTGCAGGGGCGCTGCGGAGGAGCTGTGCACAAGGGCGGCGTGGAGAGGGGCCCCTGCAGCCAGGAGCCGGAGCTGCCCCTGGAGCACGGCAGAGACGGTAAGGGACCCAGCCCAGGCCTCCAGCAGTCCTAGAGCAGAGGCCCAGGTAGGGTCTGTGACACACCAGGCACAGCCACGCACGACTCCCGGCAGCCCCGCGGACCCCCTGCAAGCAGTGACAGGTGTGGGGCAGCTGCTGGAGTCTATGGGCCGGATGCAGGATTCGATGTCGGCCCGGAGGCAGATTAGCCACTTTCTGCTGGGGGAGGCAGAGCCATGGGGAAGGCCGTGGTGACACCCTCTTACTGCTGGGACCCCCGAGGTGTGTACAGAAGCCCCAAGCTCCGTGGCTGCTGGAGGCCTGGGCTTTCAGGAATTTATTCCCGACAGCGCAGGAAGAGCCAGAAGCGCTGGGATTTATTATTTGCTTAGAGCAGTAAATGCCCAATAGTCACGTGGCTGAGGCCCTTCCCCTCGTCCGTCCTCACTTCGTTCCATTCGCTCCTTCACCCGGGCACTGCACTGGGCACCGTGGGGGAAGTATGTGAGTTACTTCAGCAGGAGTCCTGCCCTCGACGCTTTCTGTGGCTAGGCAGACGCGCTGTCTGGAGGACACTGTGACCAGAGGACGACAGAGTTCATGCACGGTGTGCTTGGGCTGCTCTCTGGTACCTGACCCTCCCTGACCCCCAGCCCGGCTGGGCAGGCCAGTGGGTTTGAGCAGGCAAAGCTGCTGAAGGGTGTGAGCCTCTTTGCCCTGGGAAGGGGTCCTCGGTCCTCAGATTGTGGGCAAACTTTGGGTGTCGCCAGGCTCAGACTCTGATCCCAATGTTGTGATCCCAGGTGACCAACTCTGCCTCTCGCTTTGTGCAGAGTAACAGGCCCACCGCACGCATTCTCGCCGTTATGTGCTCATGACTCTGATATTCTCGGAGCTGGGATGGCTCGGGGGTGATCCAGGGCTTGGAAGCAGTGGAGGAGAGTGGAGGAGGAGAGGGCAGAGAGATGACAGACTGCAGTGACCTTATTGAGGATGCGGATGCCAAGTCCTCCCACCCCTGGGTGTGCCCGCCACCCCCTCCTCCACACACAGAGACAGACTCTGCCCCTGTCCCTCCCCTGCTCACACAGACCTTGAGGGAACAGGCCTCACCCTGGGGTCCCTCCCACCCACTGCTGAGCTGTGGGCTTCTGTCCCCGGGACTCTAGGCCGACTGCGGGCTGGCCCCTAGCCACTTCCTGCAGGGCTTCTGCTCTCACAGCTGGCCCCTCTCTGGCAGCCCCAGCCTTCGCATCCCAGAGGCCTGGAGCCGAGAGCTCTGGGTGAGTCACTTGGTCCCTCTGTGCTCCCGCCTCTCCTGTAAAGTGACGACAGTAATGGGGCCTGTCTCACAGGACCCGTGACACCATCTCTGTGGAGGGTTTCACTCAGTGCCCAGCACATAATAGATGCTCCATAAACGATGGCTACTGTTAAAGCTGTTAGAGATCACAACTGACAAGGTTGTGTTTTTTTTCCCCTGCTCCCTGCCATGTCCCTTGATAGAGAAGGGACATGACTTATCCCAATCAACCTCTTCATTTAACAAACACTCATTAATCATCTGTAGGTACCAGGTGCTGTGTTGGGTGACAGGGTTACAGCAGTCCACAAGACCCAGTTCCTGTCCTCGAATAGTTTCCGGGCCTAGGACTCTCCCAGAGGGGTCCTCAGCCCTGTCTGTTGTTGGGCATGTCCCTTTCCCCCACTGTGACCAGGGGCGTGGGCCGGTCTCACCCAGTGGGGACGCTGTGGTTGTTGCAGGAAGACTTCAGGGCTTTCCTGGCCCCGCAGACGTTGCCACCATCAACGCCACGGGCATCACCCTCTCGCTGTTCTCAGAGGAGCCAGAGCCCGGCCAGGAAGCAGAGGGAGCCCCGCAGAGGACAGAGTCAGGATCCGGAGGGCATGTGCCATCCCGGTGAGTGATAGGAGCAAGAGCCCCGATGGCAGGAGCGGTGGGCACAGGGGTGCTCAGTGGGGAAGGAGACCCCCCGGAGGGGTAGCATGGCCGACTTCCCTGCTCCCAAAACCCCAGAGGGTTCCTAGGCCCTGAGCAAGCATGGCACCCCTAACATGCCGTTCCCGATTCTTTTTAGTCTGGTGCCTGCTTATTCATTCCCTGAACATCACTGAATGGCCTCAAGCTCTAGCCACCGTGCTGAGCCCTGGGGCACAGCCACCAGAGAGTCCCAGCCCTCTGGGTGCTCCCAAGATGGGGTTACCGGTCTGAGGGGACTTGCTCCTGACTCTGGGCTGGAAGCAGCCAGATGCTGAGGACATGAGCCCGGTGTTAACAGTTCCACTCTCTCCCTCAGCTGTGAGGTCCCTGGGGACCTCCTCGGCCTGGCCTCAAAGCCTTGGTGAGCCCGGTGCTGCAGCCGGGCCTTCTCTTCCCCACTGCTCGCCATGCTGGTGAGCACGCGTGCCACCCTGCGCCAAGCGTCCATCTCCTGCCCAGCTGCTCCCTGGGACCCCAGATCTGCACGCGCAGTTTCCCTGGACATCTCCACCGGGCCCTCGAACAAAACGCTCAACTGCTTGTCCCACGTCCCTTCCAGCAAACACGCTGCCCTGCACACAGGGCGCAAGCCCGAGTCCGGGCGTTGCTGTGGTTGTCCCCTCTGCTGTCTCCCACGCTCCCCCACTGGCGGTGCTGTCCAGCCCCAGCTCCCCGTCTACCGCCCCTCCCGCTCTCGGCTGCGTGGCTGCTTTGCTGGCTCCGGAGCCCTCCCTGCCCTCTGCCTTCACTCTGGTCCGACCATTGCTTCTCCACACAGGAGTCAGGGTATCTTTTTAAAACCTTAGTTACATGGCGTCATTCTCCTACTTAAACCCTGCAATGCTTTTCCTCTCACTCGGTGTAGAAGTCAAACCCCTAACCGGGGCTGATCTTGCTCAGTGTAGCCTGCCTCGGCCTGCCCGCCTGACCCCATCTGGAGTCCTTCCCGCTCTCATCACGTACGCCCAGCCCGAGTGGCCTGATGCCTCTATGATCCTGAACGTGCCGAGCCTTTCCTGCCCTGGGGCTGCGGCACAGCTGTTCCTGCACCTGGACGCCTGGCCCCGGGCTCGGCAGCGCTGGCTCCTTCTTGCCGTCCAGCTCTCAGTTTAAAGCTCATCTTCCCAGGAGACCTTCCCCGGCCACTCTGCTTAGAACAAGCACCTGGTCTTCCTCTGCTCCACCCTACACGTCGGCCGCTGATGGTTTCTCTCCTGTGTTTGCTGGTCTGTTGTTTATTAGCTCCTGAGCGTCAGGGCCTTGTTTGTCTCGCATGCTGCATACCCCAGGGCCTAGAAGAGGCTGGCACACAGTGGGCCCTTAGCAAGTACTGAATGAACGAGTGAACCCATAGCTGAGTGTTATGGCCCGGGGCTTGCCCGAGCTATTCTCCCTAAAGCTACCCAAGCAAAGCATCTGGCAGAAGCTCGCTAAGCCTTTCTGCAGCCTGGGTGTCAGTTCCTGGTTGCAAAGGGCCAGGGGCATTGGTGTCAGCCATCTGGGGCCCACGGGCCCCTCGGTGCAGTCTCCCGGCCCCGTCCAGCACGCCTCATGTCCACGCTTGTGTTGCAGAGCACTGCCGGGGACCAGCGCCGGACCCGGCTCACCCTCGGCTGCCCCGTCTGACAAGAACAAGAGAAGGAGCAGCATCGTCTCCACCCTGGGGCTGAAAAAGTTCTTCTCGGCCCTGGGCCAGAGTCCCCGGCCCAAGCTGGGCAAGTCCCGCAGCTACAGTGTGGAGCAGCTGCACCACGCCGAGGCTGGCCCCGCGTCACACGCCAGAGCCCCGTCGCTACAGTCCCTGCACCTGGTGAGTCCCACGGGTCCTGGCTGAGGGGCTGGGAGGCCAGCGGTGGTGAAAACAGAGAAGAAGTGCTGAGGATGCCTCCCAAGGAGCCCGAGGTAGAGGCCGGGAAGCTGCTGGCATCCCCACAGTGGGCCTGGGAGAGCCGGGCTCTCCGGGACACGGGGTGGGTGGGCGGCACCCCCACCTCTGCTCCTCCACCCCGCTGCCCGAGCCTGGGCCCATCCTACACTCCTCTCTCCCCCTCTCCCTCAACTTTGCCACTTCTGCAAAGTGCTGCAGAGTTGATGGCCTGGTCATTCCGGAACCTTCTCCATGGCCACAGTGACCCTCTGAGTCTAGGCACAAATCACTTCACACCTGGATCACCTCAACAGCCTCTCGACTGTCCTCCCTGCCGGGTCCTTCTCCATGTGGTTCCCAGAGTGGACTTTCTGATGTGCAAATCTGGCCATGCCACCCCCTTGCTGAACTTCTGTCACTGGGCCCTCGTGGCCTTCGAGGTAAAGTTCGGACCACGTGGAGTTGCCACGGGTTTCTGTGGTCAGTCTGCTCTCGTTCCTCGTCCCTCTCCTTTCAACACTCCTGCCCCCGGTCACACCGGAACCCCTTGTAGTTCTGTATTCGGGTCACACACTGTCTGACGTTGAATCTGCACCCGAGATATCCGTCACCTTCTCCACCTGCTGAGATCCGTTCGCCCAGGCTCCCCGCGAAGCCATTTCCAACCTTTCCTCAGGCTGAGCCGGGGTCCCGCTGTGTCCCCATTTCTCCCTGTGCTTCTCTCTTTCATGGAACTTGTCACATGGTATTTTAACTGATTTTTGTCTCTCTCCCCTCACTGGAATGTGACCTATTTGAGGGAACATCACTCGATCTGTGTATTCCCAATGCCTATGACAAGGGCTAGTATGATAGCTCCATATACACTGAGCGAATGAATGCATGAATGAGTGAACGCAGCACAGCTAGCTAAAGTTCCTCCTCCAGCGTGCTGGAGTGTCAGCAGCCAACGGCAGCACGCTCAGCGACAGTGTGCTGTTCCGTGCCACGCAGTTTCCAGGTATTAAGTTCCTCTTCCTACTGCCCCTGCCCAGGCAGAATGAAGTAGGTGCACGTGGCTTGGGGCACCACGGCCCCCCATTTCCCAGGCTGTGGGGGGAAGAGAACGCAGGCTGAATGAAAACCCCATAGATGGTCTTTCAGCAGGACAGTCCCTGCTACGTGGCGGTGCTCGGTGACGATCAGCATTTGCCAGTTGAATGAGTGAAGGCAAAGGAACAGAGGCAGCGGCCGTAGGCTGGGGGAGGTAGCGGCAGTGACTCGTGCTCTGGGAGTCACTTTCTGCGTGAAGTTAGATTTGTCCAGCGTGCGTCTGAGCTGTGGCACCCGGAGCCATCGCTGTCAGAACGTCCACCTCTGTAAACACCTCGAGGGAAGGACCACACTGCTAGTGCGCTGCCGAAGTTCATGCGCAGTTCAAGCCGAGGGGCCAAGGTAGAAGGTCGTCTGGCCGAGAAAAGGTGGGAGCAAGAGCAGGGAGCACTGACCAGCAGAGGGACATTTTCAAGAACTGAAAAAAGGAAGAAATTTTCAAAAAAAGAAAAGAAGAATCTGCCTCACTCGGAAATATCTATGACATATCTCGGGATGAAATACCAGCTGTTGGCATGTCATGCTGCCCAGTGTGTGTTTGGTGACAAGGTGCTTGGCTGGCTTGCTTTCGTTCTGCCCTCCCTCGGGGGCGGCCGCCCTGCTCTCCCCGCACCTGCGCTGGCTGTCCCACGTTCTCTTGTGGGCTGCTTCCCTTCACACTGGGCCACTGAGCCTGCATCTGGAAGGTTCTTCTTCCTTCTCCTCTCCCCTAGGACACTCCTGCTCATCCTTCAGGTCAGAGTTCACCATGACTTCTCCCAGGAAGCCTTCCTGAGCTTGGGTACGAGGTCAGGCCCCCTCTTAAGGTTTTCGATCACTTACTTACTTTAGAGCACTCTTGGTCCATTCGGGCCACTATAACAAAATGCTGTAAGCTGGTGGCTTATAAACAACAGAGGTTTATTTCTCATAGATCTGGTGGCTGGAAGTCCACGATCAAGGTGCCGGCAGATTCCGGCTTCCTCATAGGTGGCTTTCTTCTCACTGCACTTGATACATAGAAGGGACAAGGGATCTCTGGGGCCTCTTTGAAGGGCACCACTCCCCTCCATGAGGCCTCTGCCCTCACCACCTCATCGCCCCCCAAGGCAATTACTTCCTTGGCGATTAGGTCTCAACATATGAATTTGGGGAGATCACAACGTTCAGACGGTAACAGCACAATTCCAGATACAATAAATAATATGTGTAGCATGTGTTTAAAAGTCTGCATCTCCCTACCTCTGTCTCCAGTGCCCCCAACCCCCCACCTTCAGAATTTCCTCTAACTGGGTCATTTTCTATAACACAGGTCTGATTTTGTCACTCATATTAACATCACTCAGGAGCTCCTTGGCAGGGTGTATCAGGTCCTTCTAGGTCTGGCCCCCTGGCTCCAGCCGTCTCCCACAACTTCTTCACCCTGGCCACCCAGACCATATGCATGTTCCAGAACGTACCACGCTTTCTCTCATCTCTCTCTGCCTTTGCATATACTGTTTTCTTCTGCCCAGCACACTCTGACCTCTGCTCCCACCTGGAGGGCTCCTGCCACAGCGTCAGCTCCTCTAGCGTCCCAAACCTCCTCAGCCAGAGCCATTCTCTGCTACACGTCATCATCCTTTTATCGTGCACCCAGAGCCTTTAACTTATCTGTGCTCGGCCCTGCCCCCATCATTCTGTGAACTCCCTGAGGGAATTTTTGTCTTATCTGTCTCTTTATGCACAATATTTTAAGGTACTTAATTAGATAAAAATGTTTGGACAAAAGTGATCCTAAAATAGATGCTAAAGAATCACAAAATAATATTTAGGATCTTAACTCTAAAGTTGTATTTATTATTGTGTAATTCATCTGCTTTCACTTTATTCTTAATCAATGAGAAAATGAGCATTTCTTTCTTAATCAATGACATAATTAGTATTATAGCACTATAATTAGTATTATAGCACTAAGTTGTTTATTTCAGGTAAAATTAGGAAAAAAAAAAACAACCCAAAACTTGAAGCTTCAGCTGGCCTGTGTAGGCCCATGTCCGTAAGTAAGTTATGGTGATTCCTACTGAGCACTTGGAAGGAATGACAGAAGTCTGTGGGGTCGGTTTCTTAGAGGGCTCTCGGGTTCATGGTGAGGATCACGTCCTCTGTCGACTTCCTCCCAGGTGGCTTTTCTCACCTGCAATACTGGACCTTCCCCATCAGGTGTCGCCCTCTCGCCAACGTCGGAAAGCTGCCTCTTTTCAGAACCTCCATTCTCTGCTGAGCGGCAAAGGGGATCGATCCAGCCTCTATCTGGTAGAGGGGCCAGGGGACCACAGGGCAGCTGGCAGGTAAAAGTGGGCACACGCGGCTGGGAGGCTAAACTCAGACTATGGCCAGGGAGCTGGAAGCTTAACGCCTTCCTGCGTCAGCATCATGGCGCTGAGCAGGGCCCTTTAAGAGAAAGGGAGGCAGGCGACCTGTCTCCCTCCCCTTCAACACATCCCATGTGGACAGACAAGGTGCCATGGAGTCTCGGAGCCTCATCTCAGTGCCCTTGCCCTGTGCAGTTGCGCTCTGAGAAGGCCTGGGCGTGCTGGAGGGGGTAGAGTTGGCAGGTTTGACTCTACTGTCCCTCTGCCATCTGATGACATCTTGAAATCAGGTTCTGAGAGTTTCCTTACCTGGCTAAAGATCCGATTAAACACACAGAGACAGGGACCCCCAAAGAGGCTCTTGACCTACGACCTGCCTCAACAATCCCACCCTCTAGACTAGCTGCTCTTACCTGGGCTCCGTGGATGGCCTTCAGGGGTTCCTTTAACTCCTGGAAATTTTATATGAAATTATAGTTTCCATCAGATTCTCACAGAGGTCTCTGTACCCAAAACATTGAGAAAACACTGCTTTGGGGAGGGCGTGCTCTCTGGTTCTGCAGCAGGCTCTGAGGGGCCTCGGGCAGCTGTGGGAACCCCCCAATCTTGGCCTTAGCTGGCTCTTTTTGCTGATTGAAGTCAGTGGAACCCCAGCCTCCAATGCCAGACTCTTAGGTTTGAGACGCCTTGGTCACCTGTGAGTCAGGGAAGGGCTGGGCCTGGTGCCTGACCCTCTGCCCTGACCCTGTCTCTGGTCCCCTGGCAGGCCAGCCAAGGCTCCGCCCCGGCGTGCCCTCAGCGTGGAGGACGTGGGTGCCCCCAGCCTGGCTCGCACCGTGGGCCGTGTGGTGGAGGTCTTCCCGGATGGCACGAGCCAGCTGCAGCTACAGCGCCCCCCAGAGGGCACTTTCGGCTTCTGTGTGGCTTCTGGGAATGGGCGCCGGGACTCAGGTATGCCCTGTTCCCTTCCAGGGCCGCACGGCCATGGGAGCCTTAGCAACACAGCAGGGCCTTCTGGCTGTGGTCAGAGGTTTTTCTGGTCCTTGGCGAAACAGTGCGGTTCTGTGAATTCAGAAAGCCTCTCGGCTACAGGACTAGAGTTCTCCCCGCAGGGGCTCCTCCTGAATTGTCCAGGGCCACCTAGGAGTCCACACCTGCAGCGCTTTTGCTCTGGGCAGCTGCGGCTCTGAGAAGGCCTGGGCTTGCAGGAGCGGGCGGAGTTGGCAGGTCTGCCTCCACTGTCCCCTTGCTGTGTGATGACATCTGGAAATCAGAATTCCCAAAGGCCGTATTTTCAGAGGAGAGCCAGAAGGAAGCTGTCTGTGCTTGCTGGGCGGCATCCCTTTGATGTGGCTGATGCCTCAAACGGTTCCCTTCCTCCAGCTGCTGAGGATGTCTGGGGGTGCGGAGGCGCCGGAGGGCTGTGCTCGGATGCAGCCTGGCTCCAGGCCCCTGGCTGGGCTGCTGCTGGGTCTCGATTTAGCCCTGGCGGGGGCAGTGAGGAGCGGGGACATCACTCTGCATTCCGGCCTGTTCTCAGCCTCGCCCCATCCATGAGTCTTTCAGGGCGACGTGACTTGCCCGGGCCCTTAGCCTAGGTCTGCGGTCCAGACGGCACCTCAGGGCAAGGGACCCTGACACATATTCCCGGTGAGATGTGTAGGGAAGGAGGGGAGAGGAAGGAAGGAAAAGGGAGACACAGACAAGAGAGCCGTGCTCAGAGGCCTGCTGTGGCCAGGCTCTGCCGGGGAGGGGCTGGCTCTGCACTTTGATCTCCTGGGTCAAAGTTGTTTAGCCTGGAAAAAAATCTGCCTGCTGCCAGATTTGCAGACTACGGCATGAGTTTTTGTGTTTGTTCCATCATTCACTGTTTCAGCGAATATACATTGAGCACTTTCTACGTGTTGAAGATATTAGGGATACAGCGGTACATGCAACAAAGTCCCTATCCCCATGAGCATACATTCTACTGAAGGAGCTAGACCGTGTCTACAAAAGTATACTCTCACTTGCGTGTCAGACAGTGAAAACCCTGAGAAACATATAAACACAGCAGGCATGGCAGCTGGTCCTATAGACAAGAGGGTGGGTGGCTTTCTGAGAAGATGACACGTGAGCAGAGATGTGGATGGACTGAGGGAGGAGCCATGTGTGGGTCTGGGGGAAGAGCACTCCAGACTGGGTGAACAGCAAGTGCAAAGGCCCTGTGGCGTGGGCGAGTTTGGCTGGTTGGAGGAACTGCGGTGAGGTCAGGCGGGACATTGCAGAGTGGGTGAGGGGGAGGGAGGAGCTGAGCTCAGGATGGCGGGGCTGTGCCGCTGTAAGGGGCTTTGGCTTTCTGCCTAGTGACATGGAAGCCACAGGGGGGCTCCGAGCGGAGGACGGGCACGCCGATGTACACCTGCAACAGGGCTGCTGACACTCTGTTGAGAACAGACTCTAGTGGGACAGACGAAGCCACATCCAGGAAGACCAGCGTGAAAGCCATTGCAGTAGTCCAGGAGAGAGACGATGATGCCTTGGACTGGAGGTGGCCATGGAAATGGTGACAGGCAGGTGGATTCTGGCTGATTTGAAGGTAGTTTTGCCTGAGTTTTCTGACGGATTAGACAAGAGCATGAGAGGAAGAGAGGACAGATCTCTCCCCACTCGAGACCTCAGGAGAGTAAAATGCCTGTCCTCACAGGGAGGTGACATTTGTGAACACAGACTGATCATCGGAAAATACTCTCCAGGCTGTCGGCCACCCCGCCTTTTCCCTTAGCCTCATCTCCCGCAGGTGAGGCGGGACAGGCCCTCCTAGACAGCATTGTGAAGTCACAGAGTTAGACAACATACCGGGTTTGTACTCCAGCACCTCTGCTGGCTGTGTGACCTGGAGCAGATGACTCACCCTCTCTGAGCCTCAGTTCCCTAATCTGTGAAATGAAGGTAATAAAAGCTACCCAGAGAAGTGATAAGAACATTCGGTAAGGGGTATAGGAAAGTGCCTGGCACGTCTCTTCCCTTCCCTCTTCAGAAAGAGAAGGTATATTTGGGGGATAGAAGCCCAGACAGGACCAGCGTGATCTGCTTTCATCTGTCGGTTGAGCACATCCGCAACAGGCCACTGCACTCGGCCCCTACAGCCTCCCCAGAGTCCCTTTTGGCCTCTTTGTAGGTGGTGGGAGCCTCTTCCTCATCACCCGCCACAGAGCTCTGATGGGCAGAGGTCTCTAGTGACCCAGGGCTCCCCGGGTGCCCTCACCTGGGCTGGTGCGAGCTCTTCCCTGTCCTGCCGGGTGCTGTCCTGCCCCCCTCCCCCCGCTGCAGTGGGCCGCTGGATGTCACACAGGGATCCTCACACACACAAGGCATGCTCGGTGCCGGGGCCTCCTTGCCACAGGCCACCCTCTGACAGCCAAAGGTCACCTCCGCGAGCTGGGGCTGGTTCGCTGGTGTTCACCTGCGGTCACTTACATCTGACTCGATGTGAGCCCACGCAGACGGCAGGCTTTGCTTTGGCTTCTAATCGCCTACGACACAGAGATCACGCATCCTCAACAAAGGCCATGTCCAGCAGACAATGACTGCCTCCAACAGCCGTCTCTGTCATGCTTTTGTCATGACTTTCAGTTGCGAAACCTACCCAAGTCTCCCCAGATGGCCGGAGCGACGTCAGCGTGTGCTCCAGCTGTGGCCGTGTTCTGCTGTACGGCAGCCACTCCCCGGGGCTCACCCCGGGCCCCTTCTCTCCTGCCCTCTCCCCATGCCCCATGCCACCACCACCAGACAGGGCAGGCAGGCAGCTCAAACCCCAGACAGAGAAGGCAAGAAACAGGGCAAGGGTGAGAGAAAATGTGCAGACAAGGTGACAGACACACTTTGTCAAGGGAGACCGAGCCCCACAGAAAAGGCCCAGGTGGCTGAGAAGCACGGAGGGAGTCCGCACCCCAGACGGCGGAGGGGTGCGTGCTAAGACTGGATTCGCTGGACCCAGAGCTGCAAACCCGCAGGTGAAGCAGGAGGAGCTACCGATGCATTTTCAAACCCAGATCCCAGAGGGTGGGCTCTGAAAAGCCTGACCTCCGTTGGGACCAGAAGCCGGGCTGCACAAAGCTCCTCCAGGGCTGGATGGACCAGAGAGAGGACTTGCGCTAGTCCCAGGTGCAGTGAGTGGTTTCGAGGCAGAAATTGAGAACAGAGACCAGACCTTTTGGGTCCCTGCGGAGACCCTGATTCGAGGCAAAGCAAGTGGAGACAGGGACAGGCGGGCAGTTGCCTCGTGTTTTTAATGTGGAGCTGGCCATCCGGTGGGGACAGGGAGGGTGTCTGCGGCAGTTGTGCCCTCAGACCCCTGTGACACGCAGCATGCAGCATGGCAGCAGGGCTCCAGCCTTCCTGGGGACAGCTGGCCCTCATTTCGTCTCTCAGCTGGGAGCAGCTGCAGAGCATTGCACAGGCTTCCAGCCGCAGGGGCGCCCTCAGCCGGGCGCCAGAAGAGACTGGGAAGCTGTCTGGCCGGCCCGAGCCTGGGCCCTCTGCTCCGCTGAGAGCTGGAGCCCCGGGCAGGAGCAGAGCGCAGGTTCCCCCAGGCTCACTCTCGGCCCTTCTAGACCCAGGGAGTGGTCACGCTGGCCAGGAGGGGCTCTTTCTGGTGGACGAGGGGCTGCTAAGAAGAGGAGAGCGAGCCACCTCGGCCTTTAAATATGTGGGTAGCATTCTTATTTTCCCTGGGCCTTTGCTCAGACACCTGCAAATCCTAACCAAGGAACCACATCAGAGCAAGACTGAGGCCAGAGGCTGTCCTGGACAGCACTGAAGCAAGGTGGCTTCTGTCTGGCCTCAGCCTTGCGCTGTCCCGGAGGGCAGTGCTGGGTCCCGTTTACGGTCCCACCTAGCACAGCACCGGGCGCCTGGTAGGTACTGTTCTTAATTTTTAAAAATTATTTTCCTCCCTATTCTATAATAAAAGCTCATTTCAGGAAAAGGTCAGGTCAGTTCACTCACACTGGGATATAAATGAACAACAACGGCTGAAAGCACTATTTGCCCTTAGCAGCATTTGGAAATGAGGCTGCACCTTGGAGGAGGTTCGCTGTATCCATGTGAGAAGCCAGCTGTGGCTGGGAGGTGGCCTTGCGAGGGTGTGTGTGTGTGTGTGTGTGTGTGTGTGTGTGTGTGTGTGGTTTGCGTTTCATCTGCTCAGTTCTCCTGTTCTCCTTCGCAGGGATCTACGTGCAGGAGATGGCTGACGTGGGCACGGCCAAGCTGTACTCGGGGCTGCTGGGGGTGGGCGACGAGATCCTCGAGGTGAACGGGTCTAAGGTGGCAGGGCTGGGCTTGGCGCACATTAGGGAGCTCCTGGCCCACTCGGAGAGCTTGTCCATCCGTGTCCTGAGGCAGAGGCCTGTCCCACGGTGACCCAGAAATGCTGTTGCCCTTGGAAGCCCTGAACCACTCCGGGGGGTTGGCTGGGAATGTGCCACACAGAGCTGCTTTGTGACAGAAACACAGATCACAGTGGCCTCTGTGCCCTTGGGCTGCGGCAGGGCTTCTGTGATTGACTGCCCCGGGGGAAGCCAGGAGCCTGTTTGTGGATTTTGTTTAAGGCCACTTGTGCAGAAGTGGAGAAAGAAAATATGGGTCTGTGGTCTCCTTCCATGCCGGGGTGGCGTCAACAACCACTTGCGCCTGAGAGCAGCCTCGCCTCCCCGAACCGCTCCCCACCGAAAGCTCCCCCAGTCCCCAGCACTCCAGAGCCAAAGACCAGGTGCTGGGCCACGCTGGCTGCGGGCCCTCGGGTTCACGGCCACGTCCCTCCACGCTCCCTCTGCTCTTCATCCAGGGGTGGGCGAGTGTCTGGAGTAACAGCCTTACAGCCGCTGACCACATACTCCCGACCGAGACTCGGACCCTGGGTGTGACAAGAGCTTTATGTCCCTTCTGGATGTGAGAATGTCTGGGAGATGTTATCTGGTAGCCAGAATACTAAATATTTCTAGGAAATTTTTATGACGTATAAAACTGAAATAAAAAAAAAGAAATCAAGACCAACTTCAGGGAAGTGCAGCTGCGGTGGCCAAGATCCAGCCCGCCACGCCCTGCCCCTGCCCAGGTGGAGGCGTTGCCGCGGCCTGGCCTGCCAGGGCCTCTGTCTCTGTGCTGATGTCCAGCTCGGAGAGAGGCCTGTAGCCCTGAAGGCGGTGGCAGCAGGCAGTGGATGGCGTGTGTCAGTCTTAAATTATTACAAATCCAAGCTGAAGCTTCTTCCATTCTGACTTGCTAAGTTCTGAGTTAGACACTCACTTTTGGGGGACGGGGGAGAGGGGCACAGGCCTGGGGTGGGCACGCCTGAGGGGTCAGGGTTCCGGCCAGTGTAAGAGCCAGGAGCCTTCGGACAGTCCTTGGGTGGGAGGGGGAGCCCAGGGCAGGTTTATGACCAGGAGGGAGGTGGAGTTGAGGGGCCTGGTCTACTTGCAACAGAGGAGTGGGGTCAGCTCAGGGTTGGTTTAGAACTTGCTAGGGTGCCAGCTCTGGGGGAAAAAAAAACCAACCCCAAACCACAAAAACACAGCCCTCGGCAGAATGGGGTTGAACTGAGTGTCAGGGGCAGCTTTCTTCAGGCAGGGAGGACACTGAAGGAGGCATGTGGCCCCAAGGAAAAGGGTGTGAGGAGGGTGGGGGGAGTAAGGGAGCGACCTCAGGGGTATGGAGGGGGAGAGTGGAGGGGGGAGCGTGCAGAGGGGAGGTGGAGAAGGGAATGTGAGGGAGACTGAAGGGGGAGGGGGGGAGAGTAGGGGGCGCTGGGTTCTCTGCCCGGGGCCTTGGCAGTAGGAGCCAGTTAGAACCCCTCCCTTCCTTATGCCCCTAGAGGCAGGGGTGAGGGGGGTTCAGGGCTCTGGGGCCAACTGGGTAGGAGTGAAAGAGGAATGAGGAGGGTCTAGCAGGTGAGCAGTGGGACCACAGGCTGGGAAGAGGGTGCTGGGGCACCCCAAAGTGAAGAAATGGTCCTGCAGTAGGAACTACTGGTTCCCCAGTGTGGGGGGACCCTGGCAGCTCCTGTACCCCAATTCCTGGCATTGAGGTCACAAAACTGGAGGAATTTCACATTGCAAAAAGCTTCTAGGGGCTCAGGACACCTCTGATCTCTGTATGGCAAGGACAGCTTGCCTTCGCAGCTGGGAAGAATTGGGAGTGGGGGCTTGTGGCTGGGAGTATCCAGCGTCCACGTCTATTACCCACCAGGTGCTGGGCTGGGGTCTTGACATATTTAGTCCTTAAAACAGTCCCGCCAGCTGTGTCCCGCATACTGCCTTCATTTTACATAGATAGGGAACGATCACTGGCGATGACAAGGCGTGGCACGCTGCCATCTGGCTTGGGGCCCACTCTTCCCACAGCAGTCCCCCACCCCCATGCCAGGAAAGGCTTGATGTTAGGCGGAGGGAGGGAGGCACCCAGGGTAGCAGCGGGGGCTCCGCGCCTCCAACAGTGATCTCTTTCCAAGGAGGCAAAAGCGCCCCTTCCAGGCATCCCAGGTGCTCCCTGGGGTAAACTGAGGCTGGAGGCCCCGCCTGGGTGGGTGGGAGGGGACCTCAGTTCCTCTAGCCTCCTATCTGAGGTCACCATCTGCTGTGCCTGGGAGCTGCTGACCTAGAAAGGCTGATCCAGCCCTGCCTGGCACACTGGACATCAGAACCTTCTTACCCAGAACTGGGTTTACTACCCAGAGGCCAGGCCAGCCCAAAGGAATGGGCAGTGATTAATGGGGAAGGAGGCTTACCCAGGAGGTGCGCCCAAGAGGGGTTTTGTACAATGAGTCGGGACTCAGCAAGGGCACGGACTCAGGCACAGAACAGAAACAGCCATGTGCAAAGCTGTGTTTGCCCTGCGTCTGGTGTGTCCTCCCGCAATTCACAGAAGGCACCAGACATTGGGACTACGCAGAACAGAAAGTGGCATTACTTTTGCCTCGGACATGTCAGTCTCCTTGGAGTGGGGTGGGGACAGGGTGGGGGCGGGATGGGGTGGGGGGAAGTGTGCGTGGCAATTTCAGAAGCCACCAGCAGGAGCAGCCGCCTCTCCATGGCTGCAGAGGGCCGGTGGAGGCGAGAGCGCGTCTCCTTGTCCTGGGAGGGAAAACCGAGGTCTGTCGCTGGCCCTGGGACCAGGAGGTGACCGTGCGCGGCGCAGCCACCCCGCTCCCGTCCCGCCCTGGCTTGGCTGCCCACAACCCCAGCACTACAGAGGCCACTTTGCTGCGACACTGGTGCCGCCTGCAAGTTGGGACAGCAGGGCGGGCTGTCCCTGCGGGCCCGCGCAGCCAGCAGGTGGCCGGCTCGCTCTGCACCGCCCGCTGCACGCCAGCTGCGCCCTCTCCGCCATGCGGCCGCCCGGGAGGGTCCCTGCCGCACCACGTCCTTCCAGCCTTTGTCGCGCCAGGCCCGCTGTGATCTGCGCGCCGCCTCTTGAGTGCCTCCGCGCCTGCGGGCGTGGAGAGGGCATCGGGCCCATTGCGCCGCCTCGGGGAGGCCGCGGCCTTTGTGCCAAGGCCACTTACGCGAGGCAGGGTCTGGGCCTGGGGTCACGGGATAGTAAAAGCCACACGGGAGCTGTAGCCCGAGGTTTCACACCCTCAACACACACACACAGCTCGGCACCGCATGCGACTGTCACTTTGCCTTCGAGGAACGAGGAACGCAGGGTTGGGGGACAGAGAGAGGAGGGCAGACCGGAGCACAGCACGTGCCCAGCCCTGCTGAAGGGGGCCATGCAGGCAGCGGCCGAGCCAGGCAGGGAGGACGAGCTGGGCTGGCCAGGGGGGATGGGAGGGAAAATGGGACCCAGGCACCCGCACGTGTGTGTGCCGCGAAAGCGGGGCGTGCAGGAATGAGTACCCAGTGCATGAAGGGTCCCCAGATCTCAGGCATGCTGGAGGAGTCACAGGCAAGGCTCGAATTTGGGAAACCAGTGAGAACCTTGGAATTCAGGGAGGTGCAGTTGTTGTGCCGTCCCTCGCCCTGCCCTGCCCGCTCCACAAATATCCTGAATCCTCACAGCAACTCCAGAGAGAGAGACAGAGAGAGAGAGAAGGAGGGAGGGGGAACATGAATATGAGAATTTATCTCTGGGTTACAAACGAGCAGTCCGAAGCTCAAGGGTTAAATCACGTATCCAAGGTCACAGCAGCAAATAAAATAGCGGAGGCTGGATTTGAACCCGGAGCTCTGAGACTCCCAACCTGCCCTTCCACCCTGCTGGGCCCCTCCGGGCGCCCTCGCACAGCCGCACAGCCCACGGGGTCTGCCGCCCCTGCCTGCCGCTGCCCGGGCGTCCGGGCTCCCTTCCGTTTTCCTTCCGGGAAGTGGGTACACCCTGGAGGAGCGCGGGCCGCTCGCTTTCCAGAGCTATGTTTCTCGACGGCACTCACAGCTCACGCGACGATCATAAATTAAGCAATTCTGTGGGTTGAAACCATCATTTAATTAAAAAAAAAAAAAGAACAGGATAGAAAATATTAGCCTGCTTTCACAAGGCAAAGGTAGGTTTTGTTTAGGAAACTGTCGTGCGCGTGTGGTGAGCTGTAGTTTAAAGTGTGGTTGTTACGGCTTTGCTCTGAAGCAAGGCAGAAGAAAGCACCCTGGGGACCAAGGCTCAGGGAGGCTGCCACCGCTCCCTATCCCCATTCTGCCAGCCTGCTTCCTAGGTCCCCCTGCTGGAGGCTGAGAAAACCTCCCCAGCCTGGCCCCTCCAGGGAGGAGGCATCCTCCATCCTAGGACTCTGTCACCAAGAAGAGGCCTGTGACCCAGGAGAAGAGTGCAGTGACGTGACTGTGGACTTCCTGGTCCTCGAAATGGGCTCTGGGCAGCAGGGTGTGCACGTGGGTCATATTGGCAGGGGCTTTGGTTGTTGGTTCCTATTTCCTGCTGGCCCCAACGCCACCCATTCATTCACCCACCCATTCTCTTACGCTTAATCATGTGCCTTTGCTGGAACGCCCTTCCCCTTGTCCACCCATGGAACGCTCGGCAGCCTTCAGAGATGCTAGAGATGGCTGTCCTGGGAAGCATTCTAGGACGCTGCATGCAGACCTGGGCCCCTCCCCTTAGCTCCTATGGGATCTTGTACCAAGGGCTCTTTGTGATTCTCTCCAGGTAGAACTGCTTTTTTTATCTTCTACCAAACTTACCTGGCAACAACCGGACTTCCCTAGTCCATCTGCCCAACCCATTTCCCACCCCAAATCCCCAGGCTAGTTCTGGGGCTATTCAAAAGGCCCGGCTGTCACCAGATCCCTTTCCCTCCCTCCCCATGTCCTCTGTGAAGTTTCCCTCTTTCCTACAGAGCCAGAGCACCTGCTTAGAAATGGCAGCAGCCTTCCTTGGCAAGCAGTTCTGCCCAGCTCTCTCCGGCTGTGGGTCTGGCCAGGTCGGAGTGCTGGGCCCTGAGGAAGGGGCTGCTGGGACTGGCTCTGACACTCTGCCCTCGCAGCCAGGGCTCACCAGCTGCCCCGCCAGTCCTGGAGGGGAGCCGGGGCCTTCCTGTGGATGCCAGGCTGCCCGCCGGGCCTGCCTTTGTCTTGTCCTTCTGCAGTCTGGGCTCAGGCCCCTACTCACAGTGTGGAGCTGCCCTCAGGGGTCTGGCCAGGTGCCAGGCACTGGGAAGAGGCCTGCCCTGCCCTTGGGATGCCCGCATCCCCAGGATGGAGACGGCTCCAGCTGTGAAAAAAGACAAGCCAGGTGCCAGGGGCTACAACGGAAGCCCCGAGCCTGGAGGCCCCACTCGGCCATGGGAGCAGAAAGGCTCCCAGCTCTGGTCCCCTGTGGTCCCCAAGCTCACCAGCCTCCATCCGTCTCCGGTGTTAAACTCAGGAACAAGGAGTGCGGTAGTCACGTTCAGATGCCACAATTTTCATTCTCATCCTGGGCTCTTCAGACTGAATTTTCAGGCTTTTCTTGGTTTATGCAATAAGGGCTTTGGCTCACTTACTTTTTGCGTATTTCCAGCCAAATAAACAAAAGCTCCAAAACATTTTATCAGCAAGGCAGAGCTGTCTGAGATCCTGGACCAGCAGATTTCTTGAACTCTACAGCAGGCTCACGGAGTTTGTGACACAGTCATGTCCAGGCCGGCGGGTACCCATGCTTTTTCTTAGCTACTTCCAGCTCAGTGCTTTCATCACCAATAACTGGTACAGCTGTTTTGACCCCTTTTCCCCTCCAGCCTTATTCTACCATTTCTCAGGTCAGAGGGACGGCTTAGTGAAACATCTGCTAGCCAACGCTGAAATCCTAATGGCGTCCTTTTTCTTTTAAGGGAGGCCTCGTATGGTCCAGTCAGACCTGCGTTCCAATCCTGACTCTCCCACTTGCTAGTGTCCATGGGCAGAATTTCTCTACTGGTCCGTGACTCGGTTTTCAGGTGTAAAATGGGCCTCAACAGTGTTTCCCTCCTGGGAAATTGTGAGAATTAAATGAAAACAATGTTTTGCCGCTTACCATGTACCTACCCCTTGGTCAAAGACCTACCCAGAACACCAGATTCTCATCAAATATTGGCCAGAAGTATTACTATTTAGATACAACGTGAGCTGTTGTGACCAGAGCAAGCATTTAATGGTGTGTGCCAGGGAGGGGGAGGGGAGAGGGGGCGGGAAGGAGGAAACACCATTTCTAGAAGGTCAGAGACGGATTCCGGAGCACGCCCACAGCGGCTTCTGGGGCCGTTACCGGCTCTCAGAGGTGCAACTGTGGCGACATTTGCTCAGGCTCTGCCTGCGCCTGCACAAGCAGGAGCCGCTGCCAACGTTCTGCCTGTCGGCACCTGGGTAGGACAGCCTGTTTCCAGCCAGCTGACACCCTAGGGGTGCCAAGCATCCTTTACTGATTGGAAATTTGGACAGTGACCTATTGCGGCAGCACGGCAGACCTTCCCTTCCTGCGAGTTTTGTTTTTGCCTCAGGTCTTGCCTTTTAACATTTTCAACCTGAGTTTGATCCGAGACTTGCAGCCAGCGGGAGCTTCTGATGAGAGCACATCACTCTTTTGCTGCATGGCAGTGCCAGGGCTGGAATCAGGGCCCTGGGGGAACCGGACCCCTCCGCCTTGCAGAGGCAAACTGTCTCCCTCCGCCAAAGCTACACAATCATGCTTCTCCCTGGGGTGGGAGGAAGTGATCTGCTTTTATCCGGGCATCAACATAACCCTAACTCTCAAAATCAGCACTTGCTTCCCTAGCCAGGCCAATCAGTAGTTTATCTGCCCTTACCTGTTCTGCCTAGTCGGTTCAACTTTGGGAGAAATCAGGCTGAGGACTTAGGAAGCACTGATCAAGCCACTTTCTATGCGAGGCCCTGGGGACACAGTAAGTGGCTCGGCTTCTCATCAGCTGTGTGACCTTGGGAAAATGACTTCTCTGTGTCCCAATAATCCTCATCTGCAGATTCGAAGTAATAGATGTGGGAACTTCTCATCTTAAGCATTATGTGTTAATACAGAGAAAGTACTTAGCACAGCACCTGGCACACGGAAGGCACTCGGTTAATATCAGTGAGGATGATGGTGGCGAACGGAATGATCGTGATCTCTGCCCAGACTCCTTATCCCACACAGAATTCAGGGCAGGCTCCTTCAACCACCAACTCAGCTGGCCATTGTCCCTGTTTGCCAGGACTTCCCTAAGGGAGGATGAAGGACTCAGTTCCTTTTTGTTCTGGTCTGTCCGCTCCCCCAGGCTCCTTGCCCCACCTGAAACTCTCTACCGTGTGATATTTTAAATACATAATATGGTTATTTTTGGGTTTAAGAATTCACATAACTTGCTCAGTGCAAGAAAGCACAATTTATAATTCAGATTGTCCAACAGTCACAAACTTTTCCTACCCCAGGCAGATCCACTTGTCTTTTATTAGTGGGGGTCGGAGGAGAGGGAGGGAGCTGGATTAGGTATAAAAGCAACTGAAAACAAAAACAAGAAACAACCAATTAATCAGCCAAACAAAAAACACCGAGGACAAAGCTCTTGGTCTCTCCATTTCTGTTTAATACTGGGAAATATTCTTTACACACGATTTCAAGGGTGTGTAAAGAAGTAAGAAACATTACTGATGGACTTCAGGGTGTAAAAGTATCATTTTTAAGAGTGGCTAGTTGAGTTTTTGGTTTTGTTTTACGTAAGTTTTGTTTTGGTTTTTTTTTAAGTTTATAGCATCTTCCAATTTTAGGTCACATCAGGATTACAGTCAAAGCCACAGATGATGTTTTATTTTGCAGGGAGACTTTACCGCAGCCTAAAGCTAGTGATGCTATAGCACTGCTTCTCAGACCAAGGCACGCGGCAGAAACACCCCTGGAGGCCTTGCTGAAACAGCCTGCAGCCCCCACCCCAGAGCGGGAGATTCAGTAGGTCCAGGAGGGGCCTGAGAATTGGCATTTCTAACAAGTTTCCAGGTGATGAAGCCACTGGCTGCGCCCCACACCTAGAGACCCACCAAGTAGAAGAAACAAAAATCTCCCTGTGGCCTGGGACTGCCAACTTCAGGGCACCGGGCTCTGGCCCCATCTCATTATGTGGACGGGAAACACCATCTGGAAATCACCCAGGCATTTGCAATTCTAATTCCCGATCCTACTTCTTCGGTTTGTACCTTCTAATTATTTAAAATTAAAACACCGTAAGTTTATCTATCCTTGGAAAAAATATAATGGTTTATTCCTGCTGAGTTTTGTCGTGCATTATACATTCTGTTTCTAAATTGCACTAATTTCTAATTACAAATGAGCCAGTGAAAGCATATTTCTACTTAGAAACACTGAATCCATAATCATTTACAGCTTGGTTTCTTTGGCGGGTTCCTAGATGGTTTCAAGGCCACCCCTCACCCTGGGCATTCTCTGAAGTCTGTTTGTGCAGTGCTGAGCCCAGCCTGTATCAGTTAGGAAGTGATCACCACGGGGAGCTAAAAGCAGTTCCAAAAACTTATTAGTGGGACACCTGGCTGTCTTCCCCTCACCCCGCACAGATGACAGGGCACAGATACTCTGTTTTCCTGAGGATGAAGACATCTGCTTCTCCCAGAACAGACCTGAACTGCAGGGTCACACTTGCCTTTCAGTAGTATGAACTCGGCTAAAATCTACTTTCTGCAGAAAAGAAAAGAACAACCCTGAACTTGGTGCCCCCCCCCCCAGGGCTGACAGAAAGCTTGGCTGGAGCGGACGGCTGGGCTGCCATTAAGGCCAGGGAACAGGGCCTTGGTCAGGGAACCAAGAGGCTGGGTTGTCTTAGTCCTAACATCCTCCTGAATAACCAAGTGGCCTCCAGGTTTGATAACTTATAACTTTAAACAAATTGGGAAAATGGTCTTTCTTACAAGGGTCTGGCTGCAGCTGGCAAACCAGGTGCATGAAACATTCATGTGAGACTCAGGCAGCAGGGCAGGCCATCAACAACCACTGTCTATGCACAGTTAACATGGACCCAGCCATGGGGAGAGGCACTTCTGGACAAAGGTCATGTCAGGAGGAAAATAGCACCATGTTAGCTCACGGCAGAGGGAAACCAAGTCCCTTTCTGTCTTCCTCAGCGCTCCCCCGACCCCATATCTGTATTAGTAAAGAGACTCTAATGTAACAAACTCCCAAATATATGTAGATTGCAGCAACCTGTCCAAGGTGCCACTGCAACTTTCAGAGCTTCAGTGTTAATCCAAAAAGCAAAACACATCCCATTGCCCGTGGTGAGGAGCAAGCGTGCCAAGTTCGTATTAGTCTACTCCAGCCATGTGGCTGAGGTCGGCTTTAAGTGGCTTGTCCCAGAGAGTGTGCAGTTCCCAATGGCCGAGTCGAGAACACAATCTGCCAAATGGCTTCCACGTGTGCTGGGATGAGCTGTAATTGTTTTCCCCTCTAACAAGAGGATTGAGCTAAATGATCCCACGTCCCTCTGGGTCTACCCTTAGAGATGGTAACTACAGAAGTCAGCTATTTTGGAGTTTCACCGCCACCCTGGGTTAGCAAGCACTGGCTGCGGTCATGAGAGTCACAGTAGTGCTGCTGAGGTCTGAAGGGTAGCTCTACTCTACTCAAAGCTCTCTTGATTTTCTGGATTCTACACCGGTGAGCACAGTTTCCAGTGAGCATTACCAAGTAAACAGGTGAGAATGGCATCCTCCTTTACGTACAATGGACCAATTTGGGCCTCAAAAGAATAAGACCCCATTATTTCAAGCATAAGCGTATCTTTTGAAGGCTGGGAGGTGGGTGAGAGCAGCTGGACATTAAAGAAAGACCACCTTTATGATAACTACAGAAGGTAATGTGGTTGTTAATTACTAGATTTAACCATTGCACAACGCATAGACAGTAGTCACCCCTTATCTGAGGTATTGCTGTCCAAAGCTTCAGTCACCAGAGGTCAATCTCGGTCCAAAAAGATTAAATGGCAAATTCCAAAAATACACAATTGATAAGTTTTAAATAGTCTGGGTAGCATGATGAAATCTCGCACACTCCCTGCCGGGGACACGAGTGATCCCTTTGTCTGGCATATTCACATGTGTGGATGCCACCTGCCTGTTAGTCACTTGGTAGCCACCTAGGTTATCAGATCTACTGTCGCTGTGTGGCAGGGCTTGTGTTCAAGGAATCTTATTTTACTTAATAATGGCCCCAAAGAACAAGAGTAGTGATGTTGGCAATTTGGATATGCCAAAGAGAAGCCATAAAGTGGTGAAAGTTCTCAACTTAAGTATAAAAAAAAGAACACTGCTGAGGTTGCTAAGATCTATGGTAAGAAGGAATCTTCTATCCCTGAAATTAAGAAGAAGGAAAAAAAAATCCCTGCTAATTTTGCTGTTGTACCTCAAACTGCAAAAGTTAAGGCCACAGTGCCAAGTGCTCAGTTAAGATGGAAAAGGCATTCCATTTGCGGGTGGAAGACATGAACAGAACCGACAGTAACTGGATTTGGTACTACTAAGGTTTCGGGAATCCCCCGGGTGCCTTGGAATATACCCCATGCCCCGCTGAGAAGGGAGGATACCGTAGTGATGTTTAGCCAGAAGAAAAAGTAGAAAAAGAATAAGAAAATGGTTAACAGAGATGGTTTGGTGTAACAGGCAAAGCACTGTGTTTTTTAAAAAGTTTTCTCAGGAGGTCTGAGTACTTCTGGGGGGTTCTCGCTCTGACTGTCCTGGTGTGTATGTGTGTGGGGTCAGGGGAATGCCGTTTACGGGTTGGGATCGTCTGTGACTCTGTGTCTCCCTTCTTTGCATCCTTCCCAGGGACTCACTCTCTAAGATATTTTCACCTGGGTGTTTCAGATCTGGCCAGGGACTACCTGAGTTTATTTCAGTTGGCTACGTGGACTCTCACCCTGTCACCACGTATGACAGCATCACTCAGCAAAAGGAGCCAAAGGCCCCGTGGATGGCGGAGAACCTCACGCCCGATCACTGGGAGAGGTACACACAGCTGCTGAGGGGCTGGCAGCAC
>CAUYSK010083816.1:0-12805 GCA_963575035.1 Avahi laniger | reverse complement strand
TCACAGCAACCTCAAACTCCTGGGCTCAAGAGATCCTCCTGCCTCAGCCTCCCGAGTAGCTGGGACTATGGGCATGTGCCACCATGCCCGGCTAATTTTTTCTATATATATATATATATATATATATATATATTTTTTAGTTGTCCAGATAATTTCTTTCTATTTTTTTTAGTAGAGATGGGGTCTCGCTCTTGCTCAGGCTGGTCTTGAACTCCTGACATTGAGCAATCCACCTGCCTCGGCATCCCAGAGTGCTAGGATTACAGGCGTGAGCCACCGCTCCTGGCCTCATCTAAAGGTGTTTACCTCCCCAAAGATAGTTCAGTGTTGTAACCATTGTATTGGTTAGATGTAGCCACGTGGAAGGATTGTAGTGCAGACCATAAATAACTTCTCAGGGCCTGCCAGGCAACCTGGACAGCAGAACCCTGTAAACGGGGTTGTTCCACTGCTCTCGACTTTGTTGTCGTCTGCTCACCCTGTCCCTAGTGTGATTTTATTGCTCAGAGTATGCAAGTCACTGCTGTGCTGGCCTGGGAGAACCTGGAAGTTACATAGCTAAGGACTTAGCAGTGGGGACATGCCTTAGGGACAGCTTAAACCTGGTGTTCTGGTGAGATCTCGATGTGTACAACCTGAGCTTGTCCACCCTTCACCACCATCGTCGGACCCAGCCGACTTCCATTTCTTCCAGGCTGTTATTTGTACTTCCAAATCCCACCAGCTCTGCGGGTTGGGAGGGATACTCTTAGAACACCCTTGACACTGTGCCACGGGGCCACTTGTCTACCAGATGGCAGAGAGGAAAGAGCATGAACTTTGGGGCCTGACTGGCAGCAGGCCATGGCAAGGGTGTTCATTGCCCTGAACCCGAGACAGTATTTTAAGATTACAGTGAGGATTAAATGACATACTCTAGAGTGCCTAGCACAGTGCCTGGTAGCTTCACCTGTGGCATAAACAGGTGGAACAGAGTGCTCAGATCAGAGAAAGGTCCAGGGGTTAGTGGAGTTTAGGACGCCGTGCGATGAGACCACGTTAAATGTGCTCCGGCGAGCCCAAAGCCGGCCTGGGCCTCTTGGAGGGAAATACGAAAGCTGATGGTCCCTGCTGACAATTGGTCCCAGTGAGAACTTGAGTTTGTAACCAGGGACTGGGCTGTTTGGTGGGTGGAAGAGGGAGACGGACCAGTGAATAGTGTTTACACCGAGTTATACTGTTAATTTTGTTATTACGAATGACTCAGCTTGAAAGGCAGTCAACCTATAATATCGCCAGGGAGTGTTTCTGGGAAGAGAATGAGATCGAAACATACCACCACCAGTTAATCGCGTTGTCTCTAAAGTGGACAGGGGGGAATGTCATGCCTCAGTGTGTGTAGGTGGTGGATGATGCGGGGGGAGGGTGGTTCCCACCAGGTACAGCGAGGATAAAGGCAGCTGCCGTTAGTGAGTGCCAGGCTGCTGGCAAGGGCTCTATGGCTACTCTCACCCTCCCAATAACCCTGCATGGTTTGTATTACCATTTTATGGTGGAAGAAACTGAGGCTCAGATCTGTCTAGCTAGTGAGCAGCTGGGTTCGGCTTTGGTTCCAGCCATCTTGGCGGCCGCAGCTGGCGTCTTAGCGCCCTGCCCTGGCGTCTCCGTCTCCATGCTCCGTGGGCACTTACGATGCCTGCAGAGTCCCCCCGAGGAGCCAGGATCAGACTGGGCAGCGCCTCAGAGCTAACAGAGCCTGTGCCCATCCCTCACCCCTTCCGCTCTGATGTTCCCGGGTTGTGTTCTTTGGCCACTAATAAAAGCGTGCGGCGTGCCTTCGACAGTGCGCAGGTGTGGCGGAGTGCAAGGAGCCGGGCAGGATGGGTGCGGGGACCCAACTGTGGCCAGCCCTGCGGGCCGTGCTGAGCAGTGGGGGCTCCATCCTGGGGGTCGGGGAAGCCACCGGCCGGTTTTAAGGTGACCAGTTAGAAGGCTAGTGTCAAGGTTCAGGAGAGAGATACTGAGGTCTGGAATAAGGCAGAACTCTGAGAAGGAGAGAGAGGGTGGTTTTGAGGGGTCCTAAGGAGACAGAAACCATGGGACTTGTTGTGGAGGGAGGCGGAGGGGCTGACAATGGCACCTGTATTTAGAGCGGGTCTCCCGTGCACCACTAAGCGGGGTCCTGATGGACACAACACACAAGGTCCCTGCTCTCAGGAAGTGTACATTCCAGAAGAAATAGACAATACAGAGTGATTGCCACAGTGCCCACAGACACGTGAATTAACACGATACATCCAGATGTGGGAAGAGCCGTGGGGAGGTTACACTGGGTGGTGGGTTGGAGTGGCCCGAGGGACATTCGATCCAAGACCTCAGCCATAGGAAGGAGCCAGCCATGGGATGAGCCAGGACAAGATGTTGCAGGCCGAGGGGACAGGGACCCAAAGGCCTTGAGGCGGGCATCGCCTGGAGTGGGCAGCCAGCTGCAGGGGCGTCCTGTCTCCCAGAGCAGGGAATGCGGGTTGGTTCAGGGGGTGGAAGGGTGAAGCGCTTGGGTTGGACGCTGGAGGTGTCCCAGAGAGGTCCAAGTGGGGCCGACCCAGGCTGCCTAGAAGAGAGACGCAAGTGGTGGCTTCCAAAGGGAGAGTCTGGAGGAACATCGGCATTTAGGGGCAGTACCGGCCTGTGACAGAGGTGGGCCAAAGGGGCTGGAAAGGCAGCGGTGTGATAACCAGCTGTCTTTGCAGGCTTGGCGGATGCTCCCAGAACTTGGAAAATGCTCTTTTGCAAACACTTGCCTCCAAGCTTCCCGGAACCCCGGGGGGAAAAAATGTCTGTCCGCTAATCACCCCGCAGGACACCTATTCCCGCTTCACGCTTGTCCCCGTGGCCAGGGTCTGGCAGCAACAACACACGGGCGCCCGATCGCCTCTCCACTCCGGCCCTTGCCTGGCTCGTCCTTGGGAACGTTCCCTGCAGCCCATCTGCACAAACAGACGGGGGCCAGGTCTGCGCCTCAGGAATGAAGAGATAAAAGGGACCATCGGGGTTTTTTCCACCAAAGGCGAAAGCATTTTATAGAACGGGCTGCGAGTTTTTGTTTCAGGAAATTTCATCATGTCTCCAAGAAGGGGAGGGGAAAGGGGGAGCAGAAAGAGAGAGAGAGAAAGGGGGAGAGAGGGAGAGAGAGAGAAAGTTAATTGGCCTCAGATTTTCTCACTCCCTTTTCATGTTGGTAACACGAGTCGGCCCAGGTCAGACTCAGGTCAGCGACGTTTGGGCTCTTTAGTGCCCCTCTGTGAATACCTCATTTCTGTAATAGTTTTTCCTTTAAAAACAGCTCTGCCTTCTTTGGCAGATGGTGACATTCCATTAGCATATGGAATATTTTTCAAAACACATCCGAAAGCATGTCTCTTACGGAGGAGACTGGCAAGGCAAGCGAACGTCTGAAAAGTATGTTGGGAGCAACTCAACATTTAACAGAAGGCCCCACTCCGCCCTCACCCGCGGGCCTCCCCGCGTCTCCGGGGTTGTTCCCGTAACCAGAGAGGGAGGACAGGATTTTCCCCAAGGCTCCGTCTGTTGGCTTCACCAGGTCCATCATGTACACGGAGGCCAGCCAGAGAGAGCCTGGGCTTGGAGGGTAAAGAGTGGCAAGCCAGCGTGGATGCGGTGTCAGGGGGCGGGGTGGTGGCTGCCTTGTGCGTTGAGCACCTATTGTGTACCAGATGCTGTGTGCAACATATATCATTGTCTTTCCTGCTGAAATCCATCTGCCACGTGGTCAGCAGGGCGATCTCTTGAACACAGAAGTCAGATCATGTCACTGCCCTGCCCAGCACCTGCCATTGTGCTTAGAATCAAGTTCAAACTCCTTGCTATGGTCTGCAGTGACCTCACCCCTGCCTGCCTCCTCTCATTTTGTGTCATGCTTCCCTTTGTCACTCCCACTCCAGCCACTTGAGTTTTCTTTCCATTCTTTATTTCTGCCTCAGGGCCTTTGCATGTGCTGTTCCCTCTGCCTAGTATGCTTTTCCCTCAGCTGGTTGCATGGCGACATCCCCATCACTCAGTCTCAGCTCAAATACCCCCTCCCCAGAGGAGAGTTCCCTGGCAGGTAATCTAATTAGCCATGTTGCACTCCCTTGCATCCTGGGTTCTGTTTGCTCTATCCTACTTACCATTACTTCGTTTACTTGCATTTATTCAAGACATATTTATTGAAGGCCTACTACGTGCTGGGTATGAGCTAGGCAGTGACAAAACAGGCAAATATCCCTGCCTCCAGGAAGACTACATTACGACACAGAAAGGCAGATGATAAACGAATGACATGTCTTCTGACTTCCTGTACCAGAAATACGACCTTCCTAAGTACTGGGACCATGTTTGTCTTGTTCAGAGGCCATTTTGGGGGGTGGTAATCACAGAGCTCAAAGAACTGTAGTTAAATGAAGAACTGAACCCACATTTTATAACAGTCGCACTGACGCATAGACAGGAAGTGGTTTTCAGTACATCTCCGCTAGTAAAACGGAGCACAGGGATCTGAACCCTGTTCTGTCTGACTCTGAGGGTGGTGATCCATGACGCCTGTCCAGCCCCCGTGTCATGCTGGGTGCCTCCCCCCCCCGCTTCCTTCTCCCCAGCCCAGTTTCAGGGTCCTCCCCCTCTCCCCACATCCAAGCCAACTTGTCCCTGGACTGTGCTCCCAGCACCCTGCTCTCAGCGGGGCTGTTAGCTCTTGGCAACACTTTGGACGACATCTTTTGGCTCTCTGAGCCCCAGTTTCCTCATCAAAATGACAACTGGAGCCACAGTAGATCTGTTAAAGCTCTTAAAATTCTGTCGTCCTACCTTCTAATCAACCAATCTGTAAATTGTGTTCGCCAAGGGGTTGAAAAATAATTTTGATTTCTGTATCCCCAGCTGAATAGCAATGCCTAGGGTAGTGTCAGCTGCTAACTCCTCTCAGACTAATATTTCTAGCCCTTACTCTGCTCACTCCATTGATCTAGGGCTTGAAGCCCAATTCAAACTGGCTTTTGCAAAGAAGGGCATTTATCGATTCATATCGCACATATTTGCTAGGAATGGGCTGGCTTCAGGCATGGCTGGATCTGGGAGCTTAAACTACATCATCACTACTACTCTTGGGTCTCTGACTCTTTGTCTCTCTGTCTTGCTCTCCTCTTTCATGGTCTCAGAGTAAGATATGCTCTCTTCACTTATAGTAGCCTGGAGACTGCCAGCAGCCCCAAGAGCACATCCTGTCCTCTGAGTATCTGGGAGAGCAAAATCTCTCCTCCCAGCAGGCCCAAAGAGTCTTGGAATTAAGTCTCCTTGGCCCAGATTGGACCATGCGTCCACCCTTAGAACTCATCACTGTCGTCAGGGGTTTGGAGTCCATTCCACACAAACCACATGAACTGAGAACGGAAGGGAGGCAGATCCCAAAAAGGGTCCTGGGGTCCAAAACGAAGGTGGAATGGAGGCTGGGCAGACAAAACTTGTGTTTCCTGCTGCCGCCAGGCCTGTCTTTTCCACATGGGAAATGACTACTTTTGCATGTTCTTTGAGGCTCAGCTCAAATGTCACCTCCTCCCTGATCCACAGAGCAGGAGCTAAATCCCCCAGCCGCTGAGCTCCTCTTGAGCCCTTATCACTTTCTCTTGGTATTTTAGCGTTTAATGCGCATGCCAGAAGGTCTGTGGGCAGAAAGGATAAAAAGAGTCTGCCTTTGGGGGTCACAGGGGTTTGGGTTCAAATCTCACCTAAGCTCTGCGTTGGCCAGGTGACTGAGGTTAGGGCACTTCCTCCTAATCTGTCCTTCCTCCTGGACCTGCTCTGAGCTTTCAATGAGATGAAGCGAGCCTAGCCCGGGTGCATGGAGGACTTTTGATTTCTTCCGCGCCAGGATCCACCTTTGGGTCCTCTCTGTGTCCCCAGCTCCGACCACAGGCACTAATAACAACAGATGTGTTGAATGAACAAACTCCTGGACTCCAGAACTGCCAGGGTACAGCGGGGTCTCCCCTTTCATTGATCGCAGATTCTAAAGTGAGCGCTTCAGGTGAAAAAACGTAGAGTCCACGACTCTTGCAAAACCCTTAAAATGCGGGGCGTGTGCCGTCTGACCCAGGGCAGTCATTCTAACACCCCTACAGAGCTTGAGAACCATCGAGCTGGCCAAGGCAGAAAGAGAAAAGTCTAGCTGCAGACGCTCGGCCGTTCAACCGAGTCTGCTCTTATAAATAACCACCGAGAGGGATGGGCAGTGACAAGGAAAAAGGAGACGAGAAATGGTCCATCCTAAATTTTAAATCACTACATTCTGGCTTAATACACAGCCTTATTCATAGCTTTAATATGTGGTAAGAGGCTTATTCGTTCTGGGGAGAACAACGTGATCACAGATGTAAATAAACTGAGGAGAGTGTGTGGCGGGAAGTGGGGGTCGGTGAGCACGGTGGGATTTGAACCCCTGTCCGGCTGCGTCTGCCGTACGCGCCCCTCCTGTGTGGGTCTCCGGCCCAGCTGTTGGCAGCTCCTGGGCGGGGTTTTCCGTTCCAGCTTCCTCATAGGTCACCAACCAGCCAATGGATGGGCTGCTCTTGAGTGGGTGGGGCATCTTTTATCCAATCAGTGGTCGCCCCTTGTTCAAGCACGGCCTAAGGCCATTCCCCTCCAAGGGCCTCCCGATGGGACGCTGGCCCTTAGGAGGGCGCTTAGGTGTGGCCGACGCCACCACTCCCAGATCAGGGCACGTACTCCGCCCGGAGGGGTGTGCTCCCCTCGGCGTCACTCTGGCTTCTTGACAAGCATTGACAAAGTCAATAAAACTGCCAGGTAGGAATTGCATGCTCCGGAAATTACCTGGTGGTCTCTGAGACTCAAGGGCCAAATGCCCCTGGCGGAGTGGGGAAGTGCACCCGGAGGGCTCACGGTCACAGGCCTGCACCGTGGGTCTGCGGCCACGGTCTCCCCTGTGTCTGGCTTATCTCTAAATCCCAGTATTTAGCACAATGCCTGGCACTTAGCCCTCAGGATAGTTTTTTTTGGAGTAGCCGTAAACATGTAGGGATGCTCAAATGAAATTAGGATACGCAGGACTGAGAAGTTTAAGGCAGAGTTCTATGGCCAAAGTGCCTTGGTCTCTTTCCACCAGCACTTGGTTTCCCTGGATCGGCTTTTACATCTCACTGACATCTTAAATTTCATTTTCTCTGTAGTTCCCTTGCAGTGTTTCCCAATGTGTGCCCTGTGGGACAATAGTTCCATGGAATATCAATTGACTACTGTAAGTGAAAAAGGATTCTGTGATCACATGAGTTTGGAAAATAGAGAGTTAAAGAAAGTGAAAGGGGTTTACTTACTGCAGAACTTACCAGTGTCTTTAATGCGCTAATGCCTGTTGTTATTATCCACAGAGGTAATGGAGGCTTGCCTGTTTCCCACACTTATTGGACCTTGGAATGATTTTTTTTTTTCCCCTGTGAGTATCTCACAGGACTAGTGTTCTGAGGAGCAACACACTGAGAAATGCTACTCGAGAAAGAAAAGGAAATACTGTCTTTCCCCTTCGTTGGATATGTAGGATTTATCTAATTTTCTTACGTGTCTGATCCGTTGTCGCTGGGTGTGGGAGGACGTGCATGTGTTACTGGATGAGACTGTCCATCTTTAGAGAGGTTGCTTGCTCTTCCTGTTGATCCACTAGTTATGGGCTGTGGTTGTTATGGTGATAGGAGGGCGGCCGCAGGCCCAGGAGCGGGTCCTGCATATCTGCATACGACTTGGGGCAATTTCTTCTTTGAATTGGGCGTGACTTACAGCATCGTGTACACCAAGAAAACATCATGAAGTATATAAAGTCCCTTAACTCCCACGAAGCAGCCTGGTTTTTGCCTTTAAGTATGGAGGGCTGATAGGAGTAAAGTATGGGATGATGTATTACTCCTCCTGGATTCTTCAGCCTCAGCACTACTGACATTTGGGTGGGATCACTGTTTGTGGGGCCTGCCGGGTACCTGGTAGGATGTTTGGCAGCATCCCCGGCCTCACCAAAAATACATGTGGCTGTTGTCAAATGTTCTATGGGGAACAAAATCCACACCCTTCACCGCGCCCCCATTAAGAACCACTGCTTTAAGGGAAGTTTATCCAAAGTCTGTGAAAGGCTTGTAGAGTATTTTATCGTACTCTTGGAAGAAGGAAAATAGTGCTATCGTGCTCAAAGCATGGTCTGAGAGCCAATGAGACCTGCCAGCTGATTAAACTCTCCCTTTGAGTATTTCTCTTAACTCATCTTTAGGGCTCATGTATCTGTTGAGTTTCTTGGTTGTAAGTTACAGAAAACCCTATCCAAATTGGTCTAAAAAAAATTTCTTTTTTGGCTCACGTAACTGAATAGTCTAAGATAGTCTAGCTTCAGGCACAGCTGGATCCAGGTGCTTAAGCAATGTTATTAAGAATCGAGACTTTTTGGTCCAAATCTTTGCTCTGATTTCCTTGGTATTGACTCCTTTCTTAGGCTCTTCCCATGTGGTGGTGAGGAAGCTGCTAGCGCCTCCGGCCCACTGCTCACTACAACAGATCTGGTGGAAAAGGGAGAGCTTCTTCTCCCTAACAGTTTGAATAGAAATCCTGGATCTTATTCCCATTGGCCCAGGAGACTATGCTGCTCTCATTAGCTGTGCCTGATTCACGTGCCTGTCCCTGGAGCCTGGGGTAGAGCCAACACCAACTGAACCGCTCACCGGGGAATGGGGAAGGAATGGTCCTTTAGAAGAAACTAGGGCAGTTACTTGAAGAGAAGTCACGGGATGCTGGTCAGGCAAGTACCTTTATTGTCCCATTAATAAAAGTCACCATAGCAACAACAACCAATAGTGGCAGCTCCCGTTTGTGGAACACGAGCTCTGTACCAGACCCTACGCTGCATTTTTCCTACTGTCCATCACTATCCTGAGAAGCAGCTATAGTCAACCCATTTTACGGCTGGGTAAGTGGAGTCTCAGAGGTAGATGAAATGACTTGGCTAAAGTCACACAGTTGGGCAGTGGCTGGGGGCATCATTTTACCTCTTCTAGGACCCCCCTCTGACCACCCTTCTTTCTGCAACAATCAGAAGATTTCGCAAGGTCTCTCTGGTGATTTTCTGAAAAGAGATAAAGGGACAGTGGGGGGCTACCCTTCAGGCCACCGCCCAACTCTTTCAAAATCCTCTTGTCAATGTGATGTCAGTGTGTGATAACCGTCTCTTAGGGGCCATTCTGGCACAGTAAGACAGCGAAAGCTTGATCGGCATTTGCAGGCCTGGCTCTATTTCGCCTGCTTGGTCTGTTCTCCCCATCACTCTTTTTGCCACTGCCACTGTTCTAACTCCCATGTCTAGGGGGCTTGCCATGTGACAGACATGGTGTCAAGGAATTTCCACGACACAATCCCATTGTGTTTTCTCAAATGTGGTATCGAGTAGATGCTACTGTTATATTGTCCCCATTTTACAGATGGAGCAACCGAGGCACGGGGAAGCTAGCTGACTTATCCAAGGTCACCCGGTGAGCAGACGGGAGAACTGGGCTTGGAATCTAGGCAGATCCCACTGCCTTTACCAAAGCGCAAAAACGTCAGAAATTACAAACCGGTGGCCAGTGAATCAAATCTGGCTTACAGATATATGGTGATTGGCCCACACAGTGTTTCAAAAAACATTTGAACAAGTTGCCAATGTTTCAAAATTGACAACCTGCACATTGAAAAACAAAATCCATTCTTTCGTGCTTCTCTTGAAAAAAACCCAGAAGATTGACGCCACCGGGGCCCATATTCCTGCCTGGCAGAGATTGACGGGAGCTGACAGTTCAGTCCCAGGTGTGCGTTTTGGGTGGACTGTGTCCTCCGGCTCACTGCAGTCCCCACCGCTCCCTATTGCCTTCCCAGCGCTGAGCCCAAGTGTCATTCGCTGTGGCTCATGGGGTGCGTCCTGCGTGTTCCTGTGCTCGTTGTGCTTTGCCTGCCTGGCTGTGGAGGCGCTGCCCTTCCTCCACGCCAGGGTACCCCGCCAGCTTCTCACCACAGGGATTTGGGGGTGCTGTAATCTCGTCCTACAGATTCAGCGGAAAGGTCCCCTACTGGTGAAGGTCTGATTCAGGCGCTAGAAGAGTTGGAAAGAGCCCGAGTTTTCCTTTCCTCGGTTCTCCGATTCCATCCCCCCACTAACTTTGGTTTATTGGCCATCGAAGGCCACTTTCTTGGCAGTGTTTGTCTGGGGTACACGGCCATTTTTTCTTGCTCCCCTCAGAGCCCCCAGCATTTTCTTCCTAACCCTCCTCAGGAGAACCGTCACTCGGATTATCATGAAACCTGAGCGCGTGAGCACGAGGTGCGGCCCTTTACAACCGACGGGCCATTTCGTTTCTGCCGGCTCTGTTTGTTTAAACTCTTTGCTGGCAGGACCCGGGCTCAGGGACAGAGTTCCCCGGTGCTCGCAGGCAGATGTTCTGGCCTGTTGCAGGGACCCGCGTCGCAAGCCAGGCCAGGGGGGCTGGTGGCTGGAGGCCAGGCCGTGGGGGTGGAGGGCGCTTTGCGGGCGTCCTGAGGGAGGAGCGGGGCGGGGGCGAAACCAACAGCTCGCCATGCTTTTGCAAACGGGATTTAAGGCCCCATTTCATGCATGGATCATTGAGGCTTAGAGAGGTGGGGTCCCTTGTCACGATCCCAGAGCCAGGTAGACAAGGGAAGAGAAATGAAACATTTTATAGTAGATAGCACAAGAATATGCCAAATCTCAGGCGTGGAGATGGTGACGAGGACGATGATCGGAACCGAAAGACAGTTAAGGCCCTGAAGCTGATCTGGTCCAGAGGACGGACATTGTAACCTGTCAAGGCACCACCTGGGTTCTTTTACAGCACGACTTCCTCACCTAGAACCGCGCGGTGGTCCAGACTGGGGAGGCTGACGTTGCGTAGACCTAGGACTGAGTGCTGGCCCTGCTGCTGAGCAGCTGAGTCACCTCAGTCAAGTCGTGTCAACTTCTGGGAGCCTCAGTGTCCTTATCTGCAAAATGGGAGGACAGAGTAGTTCACAGGGATTTTGCGAGGGATGAAGGGAAGAATGCCGGAGAGCACGGGCCTGATGCCTGGCATGCATTCTTTGTTGGGTGAACATGAACTTTTCCCGTTGCTCTGGAAGTGTGGGCACAAGGTCTGGCGCACACTGGGGGCTCAGCGAGCGCCACTAAGCCCAGAGTCCTTACCGGGAGGCAGGGGCCAGAAGCCAGGCTCAAACTCCAGAGCCTCAACTTCCTGCCCACGCTACTAGGGGGAGCGTCACGCCCCCTCAAAGGGCCCCTGTGTCCTCGTTTATAAAGTTGGGGGGAGAATGCTTCCCTGCAGGTCTGTTGGGGGATCAGAGGCGCTGCCTGCAAGGTGCTCAGCGTAGAGTAAGGTGCACAAGCAAGTCACTGCTAGTGCTGAGAACTCGCCTCGTGGCCAGAGTGGGCCGCATCGGGGTCAGGGTTCCATACACATACCCTCTTTCTTCCAGGAAATCAAGATGAACTGGGCGAATGACTCAGAACATTCTCACTCGCAGACGGGAGCTAATTTCATGGAGAGAAAAGGAAACAGGAAGGCAGGCGACCTCTCTTGAGGGCCTACTAGGTCCAGAGGCTTTGCCTAAATCAAGAGTATTAATTTCTCAGCCATGGATTGAGGCATGTGAAAATGCAACTTTGTGTCTAGAACACAGGCTAACTCGATTTCCCGGCTCCCCCCGGGTACCCGGGCAGATGGCTTATCCAGTCATTTTCCGGCTTGAATTCAGGGATTTGGGCTCCATTGATTCGGGTTTGCAATTGGGCCTCACTCAGGCTTGCTGTTCCTTCCTCTCAAGGTGGCAGAGGGGGTGGGGGCATCCCCCTCTCTCGTGCTCCCTGGGCCTGGGTGAGTGTTCTGCCACATGGTGGCCTTGACCTCTGTCTGGCGCTGGCCCGGGAGCCCTGTGAGATGTAACGCAGCCCCTGGATGTGGCGAGAGGTCTGCTCGAGCCCGCTCAGGAAATGCGGGGCCTTGAGGCTCTCTGCACCCACCGTTTTTCTCAGGTGCTGACACCCAGGCTGCCACCTGCAGAGCCCTCCCTCTACCCCCAGGGTGGAGACGCCTCTGCCTTCCCGTATTCCAGGAATGCTGCCGCCTGCGCGCCTGCAAGAGGCTCTCATCAGGTACTGGCCACAAGCTCCAGGATTGGAAAGAGCCTTGAGCCCTTTTTGCAGAACCGTGTGCTCAGGGAGATGCTACGTGCTTCAGTCATTCCGCCAGGAAGTGGGCATGTGACCCCAGGCCTGCCTGCTCCCAAGCTTGCCTCCCCTCCCCTAGGTAGCACTGCTTGGAACCCAGTCTTGGCAAGGAACCCAGCTTCTGGTAGTGGGTTCACAAAAAGCGCTTTCAGACTCTGTTTCAGTGGAGGAAACAGAGCCCCGGCGAGGGGAAGTGATTTACCCAAGGTCACGCAACTAAGAGGCAAAATCTAGATTTAGACTCAGCTTTCCACGGCTCCTGTTGGCCCAGCTCTAGGAGGCCTGAGTCTGGGGATGACATGTGTGTCCACTGGATGTCATTATTTCTCTACCGAAAGCTAGCTAGGCCTTCTCTTTGGCAGAGAAATAGGCCTTTCCCCCTGGTTGAGTAAAGGAGGCTGCACAGGGGCTGCTCAGGGGTCGGCCTGTCTCCTGTTGGCTCAAAGATGGGAGGTGAAGCCCGAGCCTTGCTTCTCTGTGGAGGGGAGGTCTGCGCACAGGCTGCCCACCCCTCCC
>CAUYSK010083814.1:0-14923 GCA_963575035.1 Avahi laniger | reverse complement strand
TGCAACCTCTGTGGAAAGCAATATGGAGATACCTCAATGAGATACAAGTAGAAGTACCATTTTACCCAGCAATACCATTAATGGGCATCTATCCAAAAGAGCAAAAGTCGCTCTATGAAAAAGACACCTGCACTCGAATGTTCATAGCAGCGCAATTCACAATTGCAGAGATGTGGAAACAACCCAAGTGTCCATCAATACATGAGTGGATTAATAAACAGTGTTATATGTATACCATGGAGTACTATTCAGCTTTAAGAAACAATGGTGTCATAGCACCTCTTATATACTCCTGGATAGGGCTGGAAGACATTCTACTAAGCGAGGCATCCCAAGAATGGAAAAATAAGCACCACATGTACTCACCATCAAATTGATATTAACGGATCAACACATAAGTGCATATATAAGAATTACATCTATTAGATATTGTACATTGTGAAGGGGGGTGGAAGGTAGTGGGGACGGGTATATGTGTACACAAAGAGTGCAATGCGCACCACACAATAGGATGGTCATGTTTGAAACCTGGACTGAGGGGGGGTGGGGGGCGTGGGGAATACACGTAACCTAAACATCTGTTCCCCCATATTATGCTGAAATAAAAAAAAAAGAAAAGAAGTGTTGGCTAAGGCATGAATAAAGGGGAACCCTGTAAATTGCTTATTGGAATGTAAATTGGTATAGCTTTTATGGAAAACAGGATGGAAGTTCCTCAAAAAATTAAGAGTATACCTACTGTATGATCTAGCAAACTCACTTCTCATATATATCCAAAGACAATAAAATCGCCATCTTGAAGAGATATTGGCACTCCCATGTTCATTCATAATAACCAAGATATAGAATCAAACTAACTGTGTGTGTGTGTGTGTAAAATATTTAATAGGATATTATTTGGCCTTACAAAAGAAGGAAATTCTGACATTTGCAAAAACATGGATGAACGTAAAGGTCATCAAGTTAAATCAGATAAGGCAGTCACAGAAAAACAAATCCTGCATGATCTCACTTATATGTGATATCTAAAAATGTGAACCTTATGGAAACAGAGAAGTTTCATTGCCAGGTGTCCATGGTGGTGAAATGGGGAAATGTTGGGGACAAAGGGTACAAAATTTCTGTTACAAGATAAATATGTTGTGGAGACCTAATGAACAGAATGGTCAATATAGTTAATCATAATGTACTGTATACTTGAAATTTGCTAAGAAAGTAGCTCTTAAGTATTCTCATTACAAAAAGGTACAATGTGAAAACATGAATGTGTTAATTAGCTTAATTGTGATAAACGTTTCACAATATATATGTACATCAAAACATTACTTTTTGTATAACTTGTATATATAATTTTTATTTTTCAATTACACCTCAATAAATCTGAAAAAAGAAGACTTAAATTTTTAATAAATATTGCAAAAATCAACATAATATGGCTCCTGCCCACTTTACCAGCATTATTACTCTACCCTTTACCTCTTTCCTTCTGTGCAGTATCAATATTTTTTCAATTCCTTAAATGGACTTTATTGTGTCTTCCATATCACTTTTCTAGCTCTAGAGTTTTACACCTGCTTTTTCTTCTTTCTAAAACTTTCCTTCCACATACTTTTATTCTCATGATTAACTCCAAGTCACTCTTTAGGTCTCAGCTTAAAAAATCATTCCCTTAGGAAGATACTTTCTGAACCTCTAGGTTAGATTCTCCCTGTAATGTGTTCTAAATAGCATACTGTACTTCTCCTTTCATAACACTTATTATACTTGTTTTCTGTCTACTTTCCTCATGAAGTTGGCAGAATTATACCTCCCCCCAAAATATCTATGTTATAGTTTCCAAAACTTGTGAATATTTTACCTTATGTGGCAAAGGGGACTTTGCATATGTTATTAAGATTATTAAACTTGAGATAGGGATAGCATCCTAAATTATCCACATGGGCACAATTTTGTCACATGAATCCTTTAAAGCAGAGATTCTTTCCTTGCCAAAGTCGAAGAGATATGGCAGAAGAAGAGGAAGGAGTGATTCAAAGCATGAGAGAGATTTCACCTGCCATTGCTGGTTTTAAATATGGAGAATGGAGACCATGAGCTGAGGAATGTGAGTGGCCTCTGGAAACTGTAAATGACCCTCAGTTGACAGCAGACAAGTGGGGAACTCCTACAGCTTCTAGAAGGAAACAGATTTATCAAAACCTTGACTTTGGCATTGTAAGATTCTAAGCAGAGGAACCAATTGAACCCACAGAACTGTGGGATAATAAGTTTGTGCTGTTATTACTGCTAAGCTTATGACAATTTATTATTGCAGTAGTGAAAAACTAATATATACCAATAGACTGAAACTTCTATGAAGGCAAGAATTATATCTGTCTTTGTCTACCACAGTATCCCTAGTTGTGTATCTCTGTGCCTGGCAGAGAGCAGTTGCTTAATCAAGATTTGGTGAACTCAACAGAATAAAACAAGAGACAAATAAAATTCCTGCATCTCTCTTGGAGGCAGACAGGCATTAGAATAATAAAGAAAAACACATAAATAGGATCTAGGAAAGCACCATAGGCCAGTGTTGTTACGATGGTCATGATTTTGCCAAGATCCAGGTCTTGTTTCTGGTTTTATTTACAGAAGATTTTATGCACACTCTCTGAAATTGAAAAGATTTAGTTTATAATTCTAAGAGATGCAATATTATCAAGCACTTAACTCTGCAGCCTAAATCCACAGAAAACTCTAGGGAGTTTAGATGATGCAACTCAAGTGTTTATTCTACCAGTTTCTAAAATTCCACTGTTTCTTTAGAGTAACTGCTGTATCTTCATTTTAAGGTTTGAGTTGCACATGAGCAAATTTCAGGTACAGTTTGAGGCACCCTGAAAAATGCCTTCAATCATCAGCTTCAATGGCTTTATAGACCATGTAATCATACAAATAAGATCCCAAAACCTATTCAGCTTACTCAGAGAAAAAAAAATGTGTTCTAAATATATTCAATGCTCCTGTATTCAAATAGTTAATTTGCACTATGTTCTGTTCAAGAAAAAGAAAACTGTCACCCTGTCATTTTAGAGTCTGACACTAAGCTTGTCAAAAGAGACAGCTGTTAAACTGAATTACTGTTGACATGCGGAGAAACGGCCCTTGCCAGATGTAAAAGACATCTGCGGCAATGAAGTGGTACAGTGTGGCTTTTCAAATGTGGTCATACTGGTTTTTGAATAGCATGTCTATGGCATGAAAACATGGCCTTGACTCAGTCCATTTAAGGCAGTGAACCAAAGCCAGTAGGATGCACAAAGAAATTCCACTCTCTGTTGCTATATCCATAACTTATGCTTGGGTGTAAAAACAGTACAGTAACAAAGAGTCCACAATCTTATCTTGTATCCAGAAGCAGGGAGGCTTTTAGCATAGCAGGAGATAATTTTGGTTTCCAGGTCCTTGAATATTTGGATGGGTGAGGCATAAACTCATGGAGTAGGTTATACAGAGGATTAATAAAAATAAGTTTTGTCTTTCAGTAATAAATGTTCCTGTGATGATTGTAAAGGGTGTTAAGTTGGTGAAGAGTTTGCTGGTTGAACTGCTCTAACATTGTCCTTCAGGGACCTCAAGGACTGAAGTATTTACAGATAGACAATACAGACATATTTGTAATACAAATGAGTTACATTGATAACTGAACAATACAGGCAGTTCAACTTATTATCTAATATGTCTCAGCTACTGTGTTAGGTGTTACTCAGGATATATAAAATATCCAAAACAGACACCTTTCTCTCCCAAGGGGCACCGTATCTAGTAGGGAGACTTAAAAGAGTGTTCTCTGAGGAAGACTATGCTAAGAGCCACAACAGAGGCACAAAAAATCATTTTTGAGTATGAGTAAGAGATAAATATCGCCAAAGGTATGTGGAGGAGATAATAAATCAGCAGACTCTTAAAAACACGTGTTATTGGAACACCATTAAGAAAAAAAAGAAGGTACAAACACTATTTCTAAAAGTAGTTCCATAAATAATAATTTGAAATTTAAAGTATTGAACTAAACAATGTATTTTTTTCTGTTATCATTAGTTTACTGAATCTCCACTTACAGAAACAAAAGAGATACAATTTTTTTTATTTCAGCATATTATGGGGGTACAGATGTTTAGGTTACGTATGTTTCCCTTGCCCTTCCCCAAGTCAGAGCTTAAAGGGTGTCCATCCCCCAGATGGTGTACATCGCACTCATTATGAATATATATACCCATCCACTCCTCCCCCCTCCCACCTGCCTGACACCCAATAAATGTTATTCTTATATGTGCACTTAGGTGTTGATCAGTGAGACCAATTTGCTGGTGAGTACATGTGGTGTTTATTTTTCTATTCTTGGGATACTTCACTTAGTAGAATGGGTTCCAGCTCCATCAAGGAGAGTACAAGAGATGCTATATCACCATTGTTTCTTATGGGTGAATAGTACTCCTTGGTATACATATACCACATTTTATTAATCCACTCATGTATTGATGGACAGTTGGGTTGTTTCCACATCTTTGGAATTGTGAATTGTGCTGCTATAAACATTCGAGTGCAGGTGTCCTTTTTATAGAGTGTCTTTAGTTCTTTTGGGTAGATGCCCAGGAATGGGATTTCTGGATCAAATGATAGATCTACTTGTATCTCTCTGAGGTATCTCCATATTGCTTTCCACAGAGGTTTCACTAGTTTGCAGTCCCACCAGCAGTGTATGAGTGTTCCTATCTCTCCGCATCCATGCCAACATTTATTGTTTTGGGACTTTTCCATAAAGGCCATTCTCACTGGAGATAAGTGATATCTCATTGTGGTTTTGATTTAGATTTCCCTGATGATTAGAGATGTTGAGCATTTTTTCATATGTTTTTTGGTCATTATTCTGTGTTCTTTTGAAAAGTTTCTGTTCGTGTGTTTTTCCCACTTTTTGATAGGGTTGTTTGACTTTTTCTTGCTGATTTTCCTGAGTTCTAAATAGATTCTAGTTATCAGCCCTTTATCGGATGTGTACCATGCAAAAATTTTCCATACAACCAATTTTTACAAAGAAAAATATGACAAATAGGAAATAATACAAAAAATAGACTCAGGAATTTCAAAATAAAGAGATTGCTATGTTAATGGAGAATGTTACTTAAGGAAGAAATATAGGCTAAGAAGATTGAAAATTTTATAGAATTTAAAAACCTGACAGAATAAGAATTAGATATTTTATTAAATATTAATAATTGAAGTAATGAATAGTAAGGGAAATAGGTTAGAAGAAAGGCATGAGAGTAAAAAATGTAAGATTGATTTACAAATAATGGAAATTCATTTAAAATATAGAAACATTCTAATAAATTCCACATTAAGAATAAAATGAAACAAAAAGATAAATCAGTAAACAATAAATTTTACTATTTTAGTTTATTTTTATTGATATTTAATTACTAAATCATAATTTCATATATTTAGAGGGTACGATGTGAAATTTTGGTATATGCGTACAATGTGAAATGATTAAATCAAGCTAATTAACATATCCATCGCCTCATTTGCATATCTTTTTGTGGAAAGATATTTGAGATGTAATCTCTAATTCATTTTGAAATATACAATACATTATTATTGTTTACTATAGTTACTCTGCCGTGCAAAAGACTTCGAAATGTATTTCTCCTAACAGAAATTTTAAACAATACATTCCATTGTTGACATTTGATCTCTTGATCATCTCTCACTTGCATCTCCAACAGAACTGTATAGCCACTCTCAGATCAGACAGCAGAAAGTCTGAAATTATTCATCCGTAGATGCCAGGATCAACCCTTGAGTTAAGCTGGAGACAGATCTGACCCTTCTTTTCTGTGACTGGTAAGAACAAAAGTCTACTAGCTTGGTAGTGTTACATAGGAACAGACGAAGAAACTATCTCAGAAAAAGGAAGGTGATTCTGCCTACTGCATTGGACATTATTAGCCACAATTTATTGATCTAGTACTCCAGCTGCTTTAAATTATACCTCAGTTAATAGGAGCTTTACTGCTGTTGGGAGGTATTTACTGTTATCATATTTCAGATAAGGAAACTGAAACTCAGAGTGATACAACCAATCACATATACTACACAGCTGTAAAGTGGTCGCTCTCTTGAAATGTTTGAGGCCAAAAGTTCTCATCATCTGTTACTTACAGCTGCTTTTGTATGCTTTGTAGTAGATACTGAATAAATTTCTTCAATAAGAAAAGCAGTCAAAACTGGAAGAAATATCAGCAACTCCACTTTAAAATTTGCCTTCCTTCTCCATATACTTCACTACTACTTTCTGAGACACTATGTATTCTCATTTGGCCCCAAAATTTCCTGATGAATCATTTGGTTTTGAGTTTTGGCCACCTGTGAACCATAAATGAGAAGGACAGAAATATTCAAAGACATTAATTAACCAAGAAAATCCTGCAAGAATCAGCCCTGTATATTTGAGAATCATATCCATTTCACTGCCAAAGGAATCAAAAGTGTAAGAAATTTGTACCAGTGTATAAACTCCAATATTAAATTTATAGTAGCCATTTTAAAAGTCATCATTTTTTCACCCTTATAAATGTATCTTAGGGTTTACAGGACTGGCATAATCAATACCACAAAGATCTAACTGGCCACTGGTATAAGTAGGTTCTTGATTACAAAATAAACAGTGAGAAAAGAGGATATAAAATTTGTCATTTTAACCATATTTTAGAACACAATTCAGTGGAATTAATTACATTCACAGTGTTATGCAACCCTCACTACTATACATTTCCAAAATTTTTATCATGCTAAACAGAAACTCTGTACCTGTTAAGCAAGAACACTCATTCTTCTCTACCGTAGTCCCTGGAAAACTCTGTTTTATTTTCTGTCACTATGAATCTCCCTATTTTAGGAACCTCATATAAGTAGAATCATGCATTTTTACTTTTGTGTATTACTTATTTCGCATAGCATAATGTTTCCAGGGCTCATCCATGTTGTAGTGTGTATCAGAAATTCTGTTTTTATGGATGAATAATATTCCATTACACTCATATACTGTATTTTATTTATACATTCATCTGTTGATAGAAACTTTTGTTGTTTCCATATTTTGGCTATTGTGAATAATGCTGATGTATAACACTGGTGTACAAGCATCTTTTTGAGGGCCTGGTTTGAATGCTTCTGGGTTTTTACCTAAATGGGGAATTGCTGTGTCATATTGCAATTCTATAATTAATATTGTGAGGAACTATCAAATTGTTTTCCACAAGGGCTGCTACATTTTACATTCCTACCAGCAATGCACAAGGATTTCAATTGCTCCTCATTTTCATCAATACTTATTTTCCATTTGTTTTTAAATTATAGCCATCCTTGTAGGTATGAAGTGATACCTCATTGTGGTTATGATCTGAATTTCTCTAATAACTAATGATGCTGAACACTGTTTCATGTGCCTGTCATTTGTATACATTCTTTGCAGAAATGACTATTCACATCCTTTGTACATTTTTTAATTGAGTGGTTTGTCTTGTTGTTGTTGAATTGTATTATATTAATAGCTGTGAGATTGTTCTCTATATGGTCTGAAAATTGATCCCTTAGCAGATATATAATTTACAAATATTTTCTCCCATTATGGGTTTTTTTTCTCTATTGATAGTATCCTTTGACATACAGGTTTTTAATGAAGACAATTTTTCTTTTATTGTGGTGCTTTTCATGTTATATTAAAGAAACCATTGTCAAAAACAACATAATACAGATTCACCCCTGTGAGTTATTCTAAGTCTTCTAAGATCGTACAAATATGAGTAGTACCTATTCAATTTATAGTTTTTAATCCATTTTGAATTAATTTTTATGTGTTATAATTTAAAAGTTTTTTTTCTTTCATTCATATTTTGGAAGATCTAGTTTTCCCAGAATAATTTTTTGAAGATTATTTTCTTTCCTAATTGAATGGTCTTGGTATTTTTGTCAAAAATCATTTGACCATATATGCAAGGGTTTATGGGCTCTCAATTCTATTTCATTGGTCTATGTGTCTGTCTTTATCCCAGTTCCACACAATTTGGAGTACTGTAACTTTGTAGTTAAGTTTTGAAATATGAAAGTATGAGTCCTCAAAATTTGTTCTTTTATAAGACTATTTTGGCTATTTGGGATCACTTTACATTCCATATGAATTTTAGGATGGGTTTTTTAATTTATATACAAAATCACATGGGGATTTTCATGAAGATTGCATTGAATTTTTAGATCACTTTGGGTGGTATTGATGTCTTAGCAATATTAAGTCTCCAAATCATAAATGTAAGATATCTTTCTATGTATCTACCTACTGACTTTCTTTGAGCAATGCTATGTATTTTTCAATATATAAGTCTTTTCCTTTCTTGAATAAATTTATTCTCAAGTATTTTTTTCTTTTGAAGCTATTATAAAAAGAATTTTATTAATTTTGGATTGTTTATGCTGGTGTGTAGAAATGTGGAAGATTTTTATGTGTTGATTTCCTATGCTACAACTTTGCTGAATTTGTTCATGAGCTCTAACAAGCTTTTCTTTGTGGATTTTTTAGGGCTCACTAGAAATGAGACCATGTCATCTGAGAATATACATTTATATTACATATGTTTTTCAGTTTGGAAGTTTTTTTCTCCTTCTTCTTTTATAATTGATCTGGCTAGAATTTCTAGTATATGTTACACATAAGTTATCAAAACAAAGATCCTTGTCTAATTCTTGATCTTAAGAGGAAATCATTCAGTCTTTCTACACGGAATATGATGATAGCTTTGGATTTCTTATATATGTTCTCATAATATTGAGAAAATTCTCTTGTGTTCCTAATTTATTGAATTTTTTATCATTAAAATGTGCTTGATTTTGTCTAGTGCATATCCTGTGTTAATTGGAATGATCACTTTTAATTCAATATGTGACTGATGTTTTGGGACATTTTTATAAAAGCCATTCCTATTGGAGTTAAGTTATATCTCATTGTGGTTTTGATTTGCATTACTCTGATGATTAGAGATGTTGAAAAACTTTTCATGTGTTTGCTGGCCATTAGTCTGTCTTCTTTTGAAAAGTTTCAGTTCATGTCCTTTGTCCACTTTTTAATGGGGTGGTTTTATTTTCTCTTGCTAATTTTCCTGAGTTTTATATAGAGTCTAGTTATCAGCCCTTTATCAGATGTGTAGCATGCAAATATTTTTCCCATTCTGTAGGTGGTCTGTTCATTCTAGTGATAGTTTCCTTGGCTCTGCAGAAGCTTTTTAATTTGATCATGTTCCATTTATTTATTATTGCTGTTGCCTTGTTTACTTTTGGATTATTATTGACAAAATTCTTTGCCTAGGCCTGTGTCTATATGAATTTTTCCAACATTTTCTTCTAAAATTCGTATGGTTTCATGCCTTAGATTTAAGTATGTTACCCATTGTGAGTTAATTTTTGTGAGAAGCAAGCAGTGAAGACCCTGTTTCAGTCCTCTACGTATGACTATCCAGTTTTCCCAGCACCATTTATTTAATAGGGATTCTTTCCCCCAGTGTATGTTTTCATCTGCTTTGTCAAAGATCAGATGACAATATGAAGATGGTTTTATATCTGGAGTCTCAGTCTGGTTTCATTGGTTTATGTTTCTATGCTGTTTTGGTTACTATAGCCTTGTAGTATAGCTTGAAGTCTTGTACACTGATACCTCTCAATTTGTTCTTTTTGCTTAATGTTACTTTGGCTATCCAGAATCTTTTCTGGCTCTATACAAAGGGTAGAATTATTTTTTCTAGATCTGCAAAAACTGATGTTGGTATTTTAATAGGGATTACATTGAATCTGTAGATGACTTTGGGTAGTATAGACATTTTAACAATATTGATTCTGCCAATCCATGAGCACGGTTGAGTTTTTCATCTGTTTACATCCTCCGCAATGTCTTTTTACAGTGTTTCATAGTTCTCCCTGTATAAGTCTCTCACTTCCTTAATTAAATATATTCCTAAATATTTTATTTTCTTTAATGTTATTGTGAAAGTTTTTGCATCTTTGATGTGATTCTCAGCTTGGCTGTTATTGGCATATATGAAAACCACTGATTTGTACGCACCAATTTTGTATCCTGAGATTTGCTGAATTCATTGGTGCAGATGCAGAGATGTAGGATCACTCATACACTGCTGATGGGACTTCAAATTAGTGTAACCTCTATGGAATGCAATATGGAGATACCTCAAAGAACTAAAAGTAGAACTACCATTTGATCCAGCAATGCCTCTACTGGTTATTTACCCAAAAGAATAAAGGTCATTCTGTATTAAATACATCTCAGCACTGGAAAGTTTATAGCAGCAGAATTCACAGCTACAAAGATGTCGAAAAACCCAAGTGCTTATCAATACATGAATGGATTAATAAGATGCAGTATATGCATACCATGGAGTACTACTCAGCCATAAAAAAAAATGGTGATCTAGCACCTCTTGTATTATCTTGAATGGAGCTGGAGCCCATTCTTCAAAGTGAAGTATCACAAGAATGGAACAAGCACCATATGTACTCATTAATTGATCAACACTTATGTGTACATATTGAAGTAACATTCATCAGGTGTTGGGTAGGTAGGAGAGGTTGATCCCGATGCATAAATTGACACCTAATGGATGTGGTATGCACTTTCTGGGGGGACGGGACATGCTCGTAGCGCTGACTCTGGCAATGCAAAGGCAATATATGTAACCAAAGTGTTTTTATTCCTGTAATATTCTGAAATAAAAATAAATAAATAAATAGATAAATAGATACATAAATAAATACAATGTATTACTGATGTTCATTATACTGCTTGTTTTGTGTAAATCAAATCACCCTTACATTCCTGAGGTAAATCACACTTGGTCATGGTGTATAATTCTTTTAATATGCTGTTGGATTGAGTTTGATAGTATTTTTTGAGAATTTCTGCAACTATATTTGTATTATTTAGGGTTCTCCAGCGATACAAAACCAATAGAATGACTGGATGGATAGATAGATAGATAGATAGATAGATAGATAGATAGATAGATTGATAGACAGATAAATAGATAGATAGACGCATTGATAGAGATTTGAGTTGGGCTTTGTTAAGGGAATTGGGTAATGTGATTATGGAGGCTGAGAAGTACCATGACAGGTTTTCTTTAAGCTGGAGACCCGGGGAATCTGATGTAATAACTCTCAGTCCAAGTCAGAAGGTTTATGAACCTGGGGAACTGCTGGTACAGGTCCTGGAGTCCAAAAGTTAGACAACCTGTTGTTCCAATGCCCAAGAGCAGGAGAAGAAGTGTGTCCCAGGTCAACAATTGTGAGGGAAAATTTGTCTTTCCTCTCTCTGCCTTTTTTTTTCTGTCTTAGTCCTCAGTAAATTGGATGGTGCCTGCTCACATTTGCTGGGTGTGTATCTTCCTTATTCTATTTGTAGCCTATGAATTCAAATGTCAAACTCTTCTGGAAACATCTCTATAGACATACCCAGATATAATACCTTATCAGGTATTTGGGTATCACTTAATCCAGTCGAATTGACTCCTGAAATCAACCATCACAATATTCATAAAGGATATTGGTCTATAGTTTTCTTCTCTTGCAGTATCTTTATCTGGGTTGGATATGAGGATAATGTTGACCTCATAGAATGAGTTATTAATGGGAAGTATTATCTCCTTTTCTGTTTTGGCGTGAAGTTTGACGAAGAGTGATGTTCATTCTTTTTAAAATGTTTGATAAAATTTATCAATGAAGCAATTTAGCACTGGTTTTTTTCTTTGCTGAGGAGTTTCTGATTATGAATACAATCTACTTACTAGTTATAGTTCTATTTAGAAGTATTCTATTACTTTCTATATCAGTTTTGGTATTTCTTGCATTTCTCAGAATTTGTCTATTTTATCTAGATATCCAACTTATTGCCATACAGTTATTCATAGTATTCTCTTAGTTGTTTTTACTCCCACAAATTCAGTAGCAATGTCCTCTCTTTAATTTCCAAATGTAGTAGCTTAAATCTCCTCTCTTTTTTTCTTAATCAATCTAGGTTGATTTTTTAAAATTTTGTTAATTTTGTTTTCAATAAATCATCTTTTAGCTATGTTGATGGTCTCTATTGTTATTCTTTCTATATTTTGTTTATCTCCACTCTAATACCTAGAATTTTTTTTTCTGCTACCTTTGGCTTAGTTAGTTCTTTATTTTCTAATTCCTGAAAGTGTATGGTTAAGTTAGTTTATTTGATATATTTCTTCTTTGAATGAATGCATTTACAGTTATAAGTTTCCCCTTTAACACTAATTTTGCTGCATTCCATGAGTTTTTCTAGGTTATGCTTTCATTTTTATTTATAATTAATTATTTTCTAATTTATCTTGTCATTTATTTTTTGATCCCTTAACTATTTAGGTATATGCTGTTTACTTTTCACATATTGCTGACTTCTCAAATTTTCCTTCTGTGATTGATTTCTAGTTTTATTTCATTGTAGTCAGAAAAGATATTTTGTAGAATTTCAATCTTGAAATTTATTAAGACTTGTGGGCTAACATAAGATCTATCGTGGAGAATAGTCTATGTGCACTTGAAAGAGTGTGTATTCTAAAGTTGTTAAGTGTTCCTTGTGTGTCTATTAGGTCTAATTATTTTATAGTGTTTTTCATGATTTATATTTCCTTATTGATCCTTTGTCTTGTTAATTCCGTTATTGACAGTGGAATACTGAAGTCTCTAATGTTTTAGAATTGTGTTTTTCTCTCTTCATGTCTGTCAATTATTGGTTTATATATTTAGGGTATCTGTTGTTAGGGTGTGTATGTTTATAATTGTTGTATCTTCTTGATGGATAAAAATTTTATCAGTATATAATGTCCTTGGTCTCATTTAAACTTTTATGACTTAAAATCTATTTTATCAGATAATTATACAACCACTTCTACTTTCCTTTGTTTGCAATTTGCTTGAGCAAAGTATATTTGTTCACTCTTCTACTTTCAGCCTCTTTGTTTCTTTGCATCTAAAGTTAGTCTCTTATATAAAACATGCCTTTTAATCTGAGATTTTCACCCATTTACATTTAAATTAGTTAGTGATCATGATTAAGAACTTACTTCTACCTTTTCCCTATATGTCTTATATGTGTTTTTTTTTTCACCTCAATTCCTCTATTACTGCTTTTTAAACATTTTAGGTTATTTTTTTGTAGTATACCATATCAATTCCATTCTTCTTTCATTTTCTGTATATTTTTGGTTATTATCATGGTTGTTCCTTTGTGGCTTATTATTAGCATCTTAGACTAATAACAACCTAGTTTGTATAATATCAACTTAGTTTTGATAGTATACACTCTACTTCTATTAAACGCAATACCACCATTTTATATTGCTATTGTCAAAGATTAAGTATTTATAAACTGTGTGCCATTAGCACAGATTTATATTTTTTATGCTTTTGCTTTTTGTATTACACAACCAAAAATTTACAAACCCAAATTATAATACTGACTCTTGTATTTATCCATGTAATTACCTTACTGGAGATTTATATTTCTTCATATGGCTTTGAGTTACTGTCCAGGATCCTTTTATTTCAGCCTAAAGGACTCCATTTACTATTTCTTGCAGGTCATATCTTCTAGAAAGAATCTCCCTCAATATTTGTTTACCTGAAATTTCTTAATTTCTCCTTCATGTTTGCAAGGATATTTTTGTCAGATACATAATTCATTGTAGATAGTTTTGTTTTTCTTTCCCGCCTGAAATGTGTCATGTCACTGCATTTTAAACATCACAATTACTGATGAGAAATCAGAAATCTTATTGAGGATTCACTGCAAGTGATCATTCACTTCTCTCTTGCTGCTTTCAGATTCTTTTTGTCTGTTGTTTTTCAGCATTTGACTATAACATGTCTCAGTGTGTATCTCTTTCAGTTTATGCTGCTTGGAATTTGTTGGGCTGTGGGATATGTAGGCTCGTGCTTTTAATCAAATTTGGGAAGTTATTAGACATTATTTCTTCAAATATTCTTTCTACTCTTCTATTTTTTTTATTATTTATTATTCCAGGGTATTGTGAGGGTACAAACATTCTAGTTACACTTTACGTCTTTCCCTCACCCAAATGTGGGTTAAAGGCATGCCCTTCCCTCCCTTTAGTGCTCCCCATGTTCTTTAGTTGTAGATTTGCCGCCCATCCCCCTAATCCCTAGAGAGTATTTCTGCCATGTGATCAACCTAGTGTTGATCAGTTAGTACCAATTTGATGGCAAGTACAAATGGATCCCGTTCTTCTCTTGTAGTGTCTCACTTTGGATAATGGGCCTAAGTTTAATCCAGGAAAGTATAAGAGGTGCTAGATCACTGTCATTTCTTATGATTGGGTAATATTTCATTGTAAACATATACCAAATTTTAATAATCCACTCATGGATTGACGGGCACTTGGGTTGTTTCCACATTCTTGCAATAGTGAATTATGCTGCCATGAACATTGGAGTGCAGATGTTTTTTTTTTTTTTTTTACTGTTTCATTCCATTTATATGACATTGTAGGACAGACAAAGCTAATCTATGGTGACAGAAATCAGAGTATTGTTAGAAGGATGATAGAAGGATCTGTTTGCTGAAAATATTTTACATCTTGATCTGGGGCATATACATAGGAATATGTATTTGTCAAAACTCATTAATCTGTATTTAGTTTTTTTTTTTAATTTTTTTTATTTATTTCAGCATATTATGGGGGTACAGATGTTTCTGTTACATATGTTGCCCTTGCCCCCACCTCCCTCCCTAAGTCCGAATTTCAATTATGTCCATCATTTGGGTGGTGCACATTGCACTCTGTGCATGCAT
>CAUYSK010083813.1:0-20092 GCA_963575035.1 Avahi laniger | reverse complement strand
CAGCCTAAAACTCACAATTTTTTAACTTTCTTTCCATGCAGGAAGATGAAAAGAAAATGGGTAAAATATAGTTATGATTACACAGTTATAAGTTATAAAGAGAAAAATTTAATTAGGAAAGGGAAATACAGTGTCGGGGGGAACACAGAGATTTTACATTGGCCCCAGACTAGCTCTCAGTTCTGAGTTTCAGGTGTGTATATCAAAATGTCCAGGGTACCTTGGATGGATAGCAGGTACCTTAAACTCAACACAACCCAAAATGGATGTATCATTCTCATTAACCTTCTTTTACCTCCTCTACTGAGTTGCTCAAACCAGAAATGTATGAGTTATCCTTAAAATCTTATTCTTTCTTATTGCCTGTATCACATCTGTCACAAAGTTTAGCCAGTTCTTCCACACGAATGTGGTCACTTCTCTTTATCTTCACTGTTCTCACTATCTTCATTCAGACTAACATCACCTCTAACCTGGATTCCTGCAATAGTTTCCTACCAGGTCCCTTACAGACACTCCTGCCTTCCTCCAGTGTGATCAAAACTCAACCTGATGCTCTTCTGCTTCAACCCATCAATGGTCCCCAATTGCTCCAGCCCAGCTCTTCAGCTGTGGCAACAGTCACACTTGCCCATCTTCTAGTCTGACTGTTCTTCCTTCCGTCTTCATTTATGTCATTCTCCCTTGGTCCAGGATATTTGCACATAATATTTCCTCTGTCTGGATGATTCTTCTCCCATCTCTTCATCAGGCTATCCTACTTTTTAAATCTCAACTGAAACATCACTTCATCCAAATCCTCAAATTGAGTTATCTGCAACATGTATGGATTCCATAATCTCCTATCTTTCCCACTTTGCTTGCTACATATGTAATTTCTTCTGCAAGGACTCTTTCCCACACTACAGAGTAAATTCCAAGAGGATAAGGACCATGTCTGCTGTTTCAGCATATCATCCCTAGTGCTTAACCAATAATGTATGACAAAGAGTAGGGGCCCACTCTCATATTTACTGAATAGTAAATAAATATTATTTTAAAGACTAATGGAAGATGGTTGGTGACTTTTTACTTTGCATTTATATGTTTCATATTAAGAGATAACTTTGAAATAGGATCCCTTAAGAGTATTTACATTTTGTTTTCTCATTCTACATTTGGGATCTTTAGGATGCTTTCCAGAAACAGACACAACTCCAGATTCCATATTATTGTTCTGATTTTGCATTTTCCTAGGCAACCTTACCAGCAAATTCTTCCAAAGTGATGTCCAGTGTTGATTCTGCTATACAATAAAGACCCACTTTAAGCATAAGTTGATCTCAGGTTTTGTAACTAGAAGGAATCTATTTTTAATTATATAAGTTACAGTTATTGATAACAGATATTTCTGAGATGTTCCTGCATACAGAAAACAAATATTCTTTCATCTTTTCTCATTTTCATTATTGCTTTGGTCTTTAATAAAGCTCCTTCTTAACCTTACCTTAATTCCCTTGAAATGTCTGTTCCTTTTTTCTTAGGATAATCTATAATTATTGCACCAAATTTATATTTACTCCATCTTCAAAACTGAATGCCACTAAACCTTGTTTCCTTTCCTGCCCATTCATTATGGCTTATTCATTAAAAGACTGCTAATATGGATTAATCACATGTCAAATGCTACACATATATTTACTTCATTCTACAACAATCCCATGGAGAAGGTACTATTTTTCTTCTCCTTTTTCCAGAAGAGGAAATTGAGGCTTGGAGAAGTTAAATGGCTTATCCAAGTTACAAAATTACTAAGTATTTGAACTGGACTTTGAACTCAAAAGGATTACCTGCCTTCCTCTATCCACTCAGTTTGCACTATGCTATTTTACTTGCTGAGATGGATGCTACTTTACCTATTTTCCCTTCTCTCCCTTAATTTCCTGTATTTAATAGGGCTTCAATAAAACATTGCTTATTCATTCACCCGGCCATTATTATTATTCTAGATGAGTGACAGTATTTGTGGTCTGTTTTGTTTACTGCATTTTGTTCTCTCAACTCAAACTGAGGTGGGCCTAAGTAGAAGGGGCTGGTAGTTCAGAAAGTACAACATGGGTAACGAGGTCAGACGGAAAACCCTATTTAGAGATATTTTCCAGAGTCAAAGGAGCTTTCTAGGGCTTCATCATTTGGTTACTACTGTCTCAAAGTGCTTTGGGAATCCTTTGAGTACAATGATGATAATCTGAACTTTTTTTCCTTTTTTTTCTTGCTTGTGCAAAAGATTCCGATTCTGTGTAATGGTAAAGAAAAAGATAAGAAAATGAGCAGTTTTCCTTGGTCATAGGTCTATATTCCAATGCCTGTAACTTGACCCGAATAACCACAGATGGGAGACTTACAGATCTTTCCCTCCCCACCACTGTGTGTGTGTGTGTGTGTGTGTGTGTGTGTGTGTGTGTGTGTGTGTGTCTTTGGATGGGCTCATAGGAGCCTCGGAGTCCGGTGAAACGCCTCGCTGTAGCTCTGCACCGTGTTTACGGTGCTGTGTTCTACCTGCCTCTAACCTAGAAACTCCCTTGGTCGGAGAAGGCACATAGCTTTCCCTTCCCGTTTGTCATCCATCCCAGGAGCTGTGGGATTCTCCCCCTCACATCCCTCCCGCCTCCACACTTCCCGTGGAATCCAGCCCCCCAAGCTGCCCTAGAATGACCCTCTCACCAGGGTGGGAGAGGGGAAAGGTTACTGGAAGGTAAGTGGGTCAATACTACAGCGGGGACCTGGACCCCGAAGAGTCCCGGGTACTGCGGAGCCCGCCGAGCGACGCCTGCCGCCGGCCGCCGACCCTGCCGGCTCGCTGTCCCTCCTCTCCGTAGACACCGGCAGGGACAAGCCTCGTCCAGTCTGCGCGCCCGCTCCTCCCGCGGGCTCCGTGAGCTCGGCCCGCCGCAGCGAGGAGCTGAAGCGGGAGAGGTTGAGGACTCGGCGGCGTCGGGAGTGGAGGTTGTCTCCTCCAGTGGTTAGGCACGCGGGCTTTGAAGTGCAAGCCTGTTTCACCTCTTGCCACCTGAGTGACCTTGGACAAGTTCTTTAGATTCAGTGCACCAATTTCTAAATCCATAAAAGGGGACACTTAAGTGATAGTTAAACACTGCCATTGTTGTAAGAATAAATTAATGCGGCACGCCGGCACATAGTAGGCGCTCAGTTAATGGTGACAATGATTATCATTAGTAGTAGTGGTTAGAGGCTAAGCACTGGTGCCTAGAATAAAGATTTGCGCTCTGGCCTTCCCAGTTCTTCACCGGGGGTGGAGGAGGTGGGGTTTCAGGGTTGTGGTGGCGGGAGTACCTGCCCCACCCGTCCCTTCCCGAGTGCTGAGATAAACTCGGTAGTACCCGGAGATTGGCCAGGGATCCGGCTCCTTGGGACGGCCCGGATGCCCCCAACCTCGCAGCACCTCCCAGCGCCAGTGGCACTGCTTTTTCCCTCCAGCGGAGGAAAGATTTCTTTTGTGAACTGAGTATCTCCCCCGCCGCCCCCCCAGCCGCCCTCCAGCCCAAGCTTGCAGCCTCCTCCGGTTCCGGCCCGAGCCTGGAGCGTGAGGAGAAAAGGAAGCCTCTGGGTGTGCGGGTCCCCCGGGCCCGGGAAAAGGAAGAGAGGACGAGGCGAGCGGAGACCGCGGGAGAACACGGTGCCCCGGCCGGTCGCGGGGGCCCGTCCTCATTTTGCCTGCCTGCTGGGGGCCGCTCGGGCTTGTGTCCTGAGGCGCAACCCCGGCACGGCCGCGCGTCCGCCTCCCTGCCCTGGCCCGGGCCGGGGGGACAAGCTCGGCGCGGCGGGAGGGGGCGGCGAGCGCGGGCCCGCCAGGTAAGCGGCGGCGGGAGGGCCCGCACGTGTGCGCGCGGGGGCGCGTGCGGCCGAGGGGGCGTGGGGGGCCCGGCCGGGGCGCGTCCCACCCGGCCACCTGCCCTCCCTGCGCGGCGCGGCCGCCCACGCCCTCGTGTCCCCCGCACCTGTGCTGGGGCGCTTGTCACGCGCATCGCTCGCGCCTCCACGTCCCGTCTCCCCCTCATCCGCAGCCCACCCTGCCCACTGATCATTGCCCACTGCAGAGCCGGACCGAAACCTGGAGAGACGGCCTTGCCTTTTGCTCCCCCTCCCCGCCGCTATAAATAACCCCGACTAGCGGGTCGGCAACGTCACAGGGCGAGAAACCAGGACCCCGAGGTTTTCTTCTCTGGGCATAGGGGGCAAAGGGTGAGGAGAGGAGAAAGAAACTGCTCGTGAGTAGCGAAGAAAAGCTTGCTCCTTGACTGCTGAAGAAGACCAGGAATCATCTTATTCTTTTCTTTTCCTTCTTTTTTTATTTTTCCGTTTCGTTCTTATTCTCCACCCGCCTCCCCCCCCGCCCCAAATCCAACGGGTTGCTCAGCACTCCTCCCGTTGGTTTTTCCCTTCCTCCCCTTCCACTCCTGCAGAGTCCCCCCCCCCGCGCCGCGCCGCCCTACCCCGGCCCCTACCACCGTCCGCTCTCGCCCCGGGCAGGGGATGCTGTTGGCCAAGGAAACAAAGTTCAGACTCCTTGCCCTGTCTCCCGCGGCGACCAGAAGTGGGCTTCCCGGCACCCATCTTCCGCTCGCAGCCCGCACCTGCTCTCCTTAAAATCCTAATCTGGTTTTGCATATTTAAGAGGACACACACACACACCCAAAAACCCACAACCCGCGAGGTGCAAAACTGCGTCCTGCAACTACCGAAACTTACCAGACGCTGTAGTTGTTTTTGTCTTAACGAAAGGACAACAAAGAATTTACTCTGGATGCTCCTGTGGGGTGACTTTTCTACATGACTCAAATATGTCTATATTATACATATATATGCCTTTCCTTTTTCCCCTTTAATTTTTTTTTTTTTAAACAAGGATATCTGCTCGGTCTCTGGCAGCCGCGCTTCCCTTTGATGTTTTGGTACGCCGTGCGCATGCGCCTCACATTGGAATTACTGCACTGGGCAGACTAAGTTGGATCTCTTCTCTTCAGTGAAACCCTCAATCCCATCAAAAACTAAAGGGATGTGGAGAGTCCGGAAAAGAGGCTACTTTGGGATTTGGTCATTCCCCTTAATAATCGCCGCTGTCTGTGCGCAGAGGTAAGTGCTGTTCGGCGTTTCTCTTATTTCCTTTCTCACTTTGAAGGGCTCTGCATACCCCTGTGAGCAGGGAAATGTAGTAAGGATTAGATGCTGAAGACGCTGTGCCTGCTTTCTTATTGATGCCTGTTTATTGTCATCTCTTTCTTTAGTGTCAATGACCCTAGTAATATGTCGCTGGTTAAAGAGACGGTGGATAGACTCCTGAAAGGCTATGACATTCGTCTGAGACCAGATTTTGGAGGTAATGGGATTGCCTTGTAAATTCAGCAACGGTCCAGCTATCGCCGAAGCTGTCTTCTGAGCTTTGTGCGCGCTCTCCTCCCTCTCCCTAGTTGTGGGTGCATGTGGTGAACTGAATGTGTCTCTGTTTTACCATATGGAGAAACTGATCCAAACTTAAGCTGGTCTGTTACTATCCAGCCCTTGGGTGGTCTTTCAAGGCGCCTCTCTTGGTGTGTACTCAAATTTGGTGACTGTTGTCTTTTAGCTTCGCTGTTATAAATCCTTAGCTTCACTGTTTTTTGCTTCCTCGAGATATTAACCTCGTAAGTTTAGTTAATGTTGTGCAGAGAGAACCTGGCTTATAGAAGGCCATCCTGAACATTTTTGAGGACAAGATGTGCAGGCAATTGGTTGAGAGGTGGCATTAACCCCCTGTGCCCGCCTACTTTGGAAGAATACTTCTGCCCATGGTTTAAAGTGGCTCATGTCTGGATATTATCCAGTTCTCCAAGCCTCACAGAAGAGGGGAGGATTGGGGAATAGGAATGTAGGGGGCAAATGGGAGGGGAGAGTGGGGAGCGGAGGAGAGAAGGACCTCTGGCTGCAGCCCTGGATATGCTGACAGACCAATTTAATTTTGCTTCATTCTCTTCTGAAGCTCAAAGAGTTAAAACCTGCACACGGAAGGCAACGGGTGGGAAAGAATGAGGAGGAGGGGGTTGCAGAGCAACATATAAACAATATAGAAAAGTCCCTTGGGTTAGAAAGATTCGTGTGCTTCTGTGTGTTGTATGTATTCCCATGCTGAGACGTATACATAATGTAGACGGAGCTGGAATCCCTTTTCCATCAGCACACGTGTGTGCATATTCAATAGAGCATGTCCTAGAGGAGTGAGTGCTTGCCACCTTTTGTACAAACGATCAGGAAATTGAAGAATTTGAGTGTGAGCAGTGCAGAAGGGTTTTGGAAAGAGTGTCCTATGCCCAGGGCCAACTCTTGCAAAGAATGAATGAAGTTCTGAGAAATCACGTGGCTGTCTTGGTTTGCAGGTCCTCCCGTGGCTGTGGGAATGAACATAGACATTGCCAGCATCGATATGGTTTCTGAAGTGAATATGGTGAGTATTGAGGTTTATGCCTATATTTTTGCAGACTTTCATTTGGGGACAGGGAAGAGGAGGGAGCTAGCTCTTGGGGTGGGGTATGCGTGAGTATGTGTATGAGGTGGGGGCTAGAGCAGGGGATTTTGCCTTGGAATCCCCTGGCAACATGCTTTTTGTTTGAGTTTACAGAGAAGGCTCTTTCTTGTTCCTAACGATTTTTTTTTTCAACCTGATTCACATACTTGGGACTTGGCATAGAGGGAGTAAATGCATCACACATTCACGTGTAAAATGCAGCCACGTGCAGGAGACCCTGGCAGAAGCCACATTTCCTAAGGCATAATGGGAAACTCAGTTCATCAAGTGATTTTCTGAGTTTGGGGTCAGGTCAGGAGATGAGGGGAGGGTTTTGATTTGACAGATAAGAGAATATAATCTACAAACTAAACTGTAACAGACCGTGGAATACTGATGCTGACTTGTTGCTTTGGGAGATCACTTCTTACAGTTAATGGCACTCGTGCCCTCCATGTCCCAACCCCATTGCTTGCTGTCTCTTTTAACCCCTCTTGCCACCAAAATAAAATAAAAATTGACTACCTAGTTTCCAAGAGGTAGGCTCAGACCCATGTGTCATCTCTGGTCACTTCGGCAATGGTATTCACCTCACATCCTAAGCTTGTACAATTCATTGACAGCAGCACTCCTTAGTGGCTACCTCCTTGGACTTGGGGCAAGTGCGAAGAGGAAAAGCTTGTGTGTTCCCAACCAGGAAACACGTGTAGGGGGTTTGCTTCGTGCAGGAGCGACCCCTGCTGCCCATATTGGAGCACTGCAGACATGCAAGACAATGGCAAGAGTTCCAGGAACCCCCACTTACATGGGACATTTCTCCAGTGACTATCTTACTCTGTATTTTTAAAATTTTCCTCCTGGGAAAATTCTCTCTAGATAGGCTACATTTGAATGTAAAATTCCAGTGCTACTTTCAATCCTGACAGCACACAGTACTTTTTAGAAGATTGTGTTATGGTATAGTTCTGTCTAGAAATTGGATGAATTATTAATGAAGGGAGTAGAGTGTGTAAGCTTTTATGCGAAACATTTCTAAGCCAGCCAGCAGGGCATGAAAGTCAGCTGTCAACATGACACAAATTTCCATATTCCCAGAATTCAAACCAAAACAAAGCTCAATAACCAGCATAGTCCTTATACTCTGTCCAAAGATAATTGATAATGGTGAGGTATCAGAAGATTCTAAAGCATATGAATACTTATGCTTATACCTTATGAATACTCAAGGTAATATTCGACGATTTCAGTAATGTTCGAATGACATGAATCTTCTTGTATTCTAATTTTGGGAAAGTTTCTATCATATAGGACAAAAACACAGTCCAAAGACAATATTGGATGTTTCGGAACTATAGATTTCCCTCACATTATCAAAATCCCCTGTGTGGATTGAGAATATTTCTTGGGAGATTATTTAATTCCTCCCATAGGCAAATATTCATTTTTGTGGAATTTTAGAGGCCTTTCATGAGTTTATATTTTGAATTTCAGTATAAAAATAAAAAATACTTCAATGTGGGTAACTCCTAAGTCCTAGGAACTTGAATCTAAATTCTGTTGTTGAAAACAATGCAGTAATCGGATGTGATTCTGTTTGTCCTACATGTGATTGAATCAGACTCTTCTCTTTTGCATTTTGCTTTGTTTATGCTCTTCTCCTCGCCCCAAGTTTTATTTTACCACCTCCTTCTTTAAAGCATCACAGAAATGGGATTTTGTGGGAAAAAGACATCAAGAAAAATTAGAATCCTAAGAGACAATCGTGAGATGACTAGAGGTTGCTACAATAGGTTAGCTAAGAACTTAGGTGTATTACATCCTAAAGTTGTTTAGAGTGGTAGAGTTTTTGTTTTCTTTTCCTTTAAATCTTGCTCATTTTTGCCCACATGCAAAATTTTTTGAGAGGTGTCTGAGGTGGCCACAATGCCAAGACCTGCTAATCAAAATATAGATCCGGCTAAGGCAAGGTGTCATCACTTAAAGCTATTTACTGTTGCTGAAAAATCATGGGATGTTGAAAGTGCAAAAATAAATGCCAGGTTGTAAATTGGACGGCATTGCAGCATTAGTGATTAGAAGAACCAAGTGTTGAAAAATCCAAGCCAGATTCCTTTCTTAGCCTAATGCTAACACCCATGGATTTGCCAAGCCACACTTTGACTTGCTGAAAAATGAACATTTATTTCAGCCAGCAATCTTAATGACCTAAAATTAATCCTTCAAAAAAAATTCTTCATGATGTATGTTGTTGTTGTGTTTTTGAAAAGATGGTTACTTGTTTTGGAGCAACAGATGGGAAATTCCATCACTAGTATCTAAATAAAAAAAGAAAATGTTTATGGTACGTTATCCCCTGTATACAGGTCTAAAAGCGTTAAGATCTTTTGATTAGATTCAGTTCTGAAAGAATGGTTGATTGATTATTTAAGTGAAACTTCTAAATTGATTAGCAGACGCATCTTTGCCTCATTTCCCTTTGTGGACTGCGACCTCTGGTAATTGTAACTCTCTCTTATTATAGCACACCTCACTTTGAAGAGTGGTAGGCACCAGACCATTTAAATTGTCATTGACTCATTTGTACTGAATGAATAAATATCCACGTCAATGTGATGCTTCTGGTAAAAGACAACAATAGAAAGACTTGAACCGAATCAAGAGTCTTAGATGCTAGTTCTACTTCTGATACTTAGTTCATCAAAGCTGGGCGGGGCTCAATATCCTCACTCGTTATAGGGAGTAAGAGTCTCATTTTACCTAGGTGACTGCCAAAATTTTTAAATGATAACAGGCATATTTCATTTTATTGCACTTTGCTTTATTTTGCTTTGGAGATATTGGATTTTTTTTTACAAATCGAAAATTTGTGGCAATTCTTCATTGAGCAAGTCTATAAGTGCCATTTTTCCAACAGCATGTGCTCACTTCATATTTTTGTGACACATTTTGATAATTCTTGAAACATTTCCAACTTTTTTATTGTTATTATAACTGTCATGGTGATCTGTGATCATTGATCTTTGATATTGCTATGTAACATAAGCCATGAACTGTGCTTATGGGAGACAGTAAACTTAATTGATAAATGTTGTTTGCATTCTGACCGATCCACTGATTGGCCGTTTCCTAGTCTCTCTACCTCTCATGAGATTTCCTTATTCCCTGAGACACAGCAATGTTGAAATTAGACCAATTCATAACCCTACATTGGCCTCTAAGAATGCAAGTGAAAGGAAGAGTCGTGTGTCTCTCACTTTAAATCAAAAGCTAGGAATGATTAAGTTTAGTGTGGAAGGCACGTCAAAAGCTGAGATAGGTTGAAAACTAGGCCTCTGACATCAAATAGTTAGCCAAGTTGTGAATGCAAAGGAAACGTTCTTGAAGGTAATTAAAAGTGCTATTCCAGTGAACACTGAGAAGATAAAAAAGCAAAAAAGTCTAATTGCTGATATGGAGAAAGTTTGAGTGGTCTGAATAGGAGATCAAACCAGCCACAACAGTCCCTTAAGCCAAAGCCAGATTGCCAGAGCAAGACCCTAACTATTCAATTCTAAGAAGTTTGAGAGAGGTGAGGAAGTTGCGGAAGAAAAATCGAAAGCTAGCAGAGGTCGTTTCATGAGGATTAAGCAAAGAAGCATCTCCATAGCATAAAAGTGCAAGATGAAACATTAAGTGCTTCTGTACAAGCTGTGAAATTTATCCAAAAGATCTAGCTAAGATAATTGATGAAGGTGGCTACACTAAATAACATATTTACAATGTGGACAAAACAACCCTATATATTGGAAGAAGATGCTATGGAGGACTTTCATAGGTAGAGAGGAAAAGTCAATGTCTGGCTTTAAAGCTTCAACGCAGAGGCTCACTCTTGCTGGGGGATAGTGCAGCTAATGCAGTTGGTGACTTTAAGTCAAAGCCAATGCTTGATTATCATTCCAAAATTCTAGGGCCCTTAAGATTGTGTCAGTCTACTCTGCCCGTGTTCTATAAATGGAACAACAAAGTCTGGATGACAGTGCATCCTTTTATAGCACAGTTTGCTGACTATATTAAGCCCACTGTTGAGACCTATTGCTCGGAAAAGAAAGATTCCTTTCAAAATATTATGGCTCATTGACAAGACACGTGGACACCCAAGAGTTCTGATGAGTATTATAAGGAAATTAATATTTTCATGTTGCTAACACAACATTCTGCAGCCCATGGTTCAAAAAGTAATTTTGACTTTTAATTCTTATATATAAGAAATATATTTTATAAGGTTATATCTGCCATAGATAATGATTCCTCTGATAGATCTAGGCAAAGTCAATTGAAAACCTCTGGAAAGGTTTCTAGATGCTATTAAAAATATTCGTGATTCATCGGAGGAGGCTAAATATCAACATTTACAGGAGTTTGGAAGAAGTTGATTCCAATGCTCATGCATGACAATAGAGTTGAAGAATTCAGGGGAGGAAGTCACTGCAGATGTAGTATAAATAGTAAAAGAACTAAAATTAGAAATGGAGCCTGGAGATAAGACTGATTTGCTGCAATCTCATACAACTTGAATGTTTGAGAATTGCTCCTTGTAAATGAGCAGAGAAAGTAGTTTCTTGAGATGGAATCTACAACTGGTGAAGATTCTGTGAACATTGTAGAAATGACAGCAAAGGATTCAGAGCATTACATAAACTTAGTTGGTAAAGCAGTGATTTGAGAGGATTGACTTCAATTTTGAAAGAAGTTTTACTGCCGATAAAATGCTATCCACCAGCATCATATGCTATAGAGAAAGCTTTTAATGAAAGGAATGGTCAATCGATTTGACAGATTTCATTGTTGTCTTATTTAAGAAATTGCCACAGCTACCCCAGACTTCAGCAACCACAACTTGATTAGTTAGCAGCTATCAACATTGAGGCAACACCCTCCTTTCACAAAAAGATTATAATTCACTGAAAGTTCAGACAATGGTTAGCATTTTTTAGCAATAAAGTATTTTTAAATCAAAGTATGTACATTTTTATCATAACGCTGTTGCCCACTTAATGGATATAGTATAGTGTAAACATAACTTTTATATGCGCTTGGAAACCCAAAAATTTGTGTGACTTGCCTTGTTACAATATTCACTTTATTGTGGTGGGCTTGAACTGAACCAGCTGTATCTCTGAGGTATGCCTGTATGTGGATACATGCGTGTTCTACGAACATGCTTAATGAAGACTGAATACGAACCAGGCTAGTACTCAAGCACCCAAGGTGCACTCCAGCTGCTCTCCTGAGTGTGCTTGGGTTGGTAATTTAAATTGCCAGGTCTTGGTTTCATTATGTTTGAAATGAGAAGGGACATGTTTAGTTGGCGTCCAACTCTAAGGTTCATATGTCTCTGGCTTGGTTTGTTATAGTGGCTCTGTTTTGTAAAAAGAATATCCAGGAAAACTTGGAAATCTAGAAAACCATGAGGAAAATGCATAATTCCTAAATGACACACAGTCATCAGTTCTTCTGAAGGTAGTGATGGTATCCGTGCCATGTACTCAGGTGACTATCAGCCCAATAGAAGATTGTTGGAAGAATGTGATCTCAATAAAAATGCTCCTGAGTAGAAAGTGTGGCTTCGGAATGAAATATTTTTAGATGCCTTGGTTAAATTGGCAGGAATCTTTTTGTTAAGATTCTTTGATGAAAAGTGCATTTTAAGATTCAAATTTGGCTCTGAGGATTATGGACTGAAATAGCTTTCGCTTCATTTAAAGCAGATTCTTCTCCATCATAAAACAACACATTTGCCAACCAAAGAGTGAAGCAATATTTCACTTTTGAGGAAAGAGTTCTAGTAAACACATACACAAATTACCTTTTTGTGGAATGGCAAATGGAGAAAAATGCTTTTTATTTTTTTTAAACAGATGTTTTCTTGCATCACCAGCTGCACAGTTTAAAATTCCATTCAACAAATACTTATTTAGCAGCTACTATGATCCAGGCATGTGTTAGGCTTTAAGGACGTAGCAGTGAACAAGACCACCTTGTCTGGTAACCTCATAAAACTTAATACCTAAGTGTTCACTATTCTTAAATTCTATGTCAGGTTCTTACTGCACTTTATGCCTAGCTTATGCCTTATCTTTTCTTTAAGACCTTTTCTGAGCAGCCAAGGAAGTGCCTTGTGGTCTCTGTCTCCTCTAAGTTCCTTTGTTCACTTGTTGATTTCATCATTCATTTGGTATTTCCAGTTGTCCTATATTTTACATATTTATTCTGTCTTCCTCTGTCATGTTTATAAATTATGTCTAGACAAGGTCATAGTGTCTCTGCCTGCATGGTTTTGTTCCATATACAAATGGTTGTATGGATATTTGACTCCTGATGAATGCCACACGTGAAGAATTCATTTCCATAGCAGTAATTTATTATTATTCCCTACACACTATATGATATATGTAGAGAAACAGAGCCTAGAATCATAGTCCACAACTTTAAGGCACTCACCATATAAACCAACAAATATAGAAAGAATCACAATGTCGGATTCTAAGTGCTTCGAAGGACAAAATACACAGGGTGGAATGGAAACATAGAATACTGATGTGTTACATAGAGATTAGCCAGGTAAAGAAGGGGATTAAAGGTGTGTGGATAGATGTTCCACGTAGAAAAAATGGCATATAGAAGAATGCTACATAGGCAAAATCAATAGTGTTAGGGATTTGCAGGTAGCTTAAAAAGGCTAGAGTGGAAGTGAGGAAGGTCTCATGTTGGTGTTGAAGCCAAAAGTGGTGATTGAATCATGAAGACCATTTTTATGTCTTGCACAAGAGCTTCATTTTTGTCCCAAAAGCCATAGGGACCCATAAAAGGATTTCAGTAGAAGAATTGCCCGAATAGATTCACACCTCTGGAAGATCATTCTGAAGTGTGTGGGGTGGATCGAAGTGGAGCAAAACCAAAGGTTGACGGATGAGATGAAAACGAGCTGCAAAACTGCAGGAAGAATTTACAAAATAAGTCAGAGATGTAAAAGAGAAGATATAAAATCAGGGTATTTACAAAGTGAAAGTAACAGGACTCGGCGAACCCTAAGTTTCTGACAGTGCCTTTACTGATACGGGAAGAGAGGAAGGGCAGCGGGGCTGTGGGAGGTGAGGCAAGTGGGCAGACTGTGAGTTCAGTTTGGAAAATGTAGATTTTTCTATACACAGGAAATCTCCTTGTGGAGATAACCAGTAGGTGATTGGAAAATACAGGTGTACAGCTGAGGAAGAAATCAGGACTAGAGGTGAACTTGAACATTGTCAGTATATAGGTGGTGCTTATAATCGTATGAATACATACAATGAAAGAGGACAACGAGAAGACAGCTAAAAATGGAGATCTGGCGAGGACTGGAATTTAATTGCTGGAAAACAGAAAGGGAGCCCACGGAAGAGATGTGTAAGCAGCAGTCAGAGAGTTAGTGTGAGACCTCTGATAATAATGTCTTAGAAGCTGAGGCACAGGAGGGTTTCAAAGAGAAGCAAATGGTCAGCTGTGTTGAATGCCACAACGTTCGACTGAAGTAGGTTGTGAGATTCCTCTCCCAGATGCAGTAACAGCAGCTCACTGGTAATAATGCAGCAAGAGGAGTTTTTTAGTGGTTGAAGACTATGCTTTTGAAACGTTTGGATCTGAAGGGAACTACGGAGAGGGAAATTGCAAAAAAAAAAGGGGGGGTGGATTTTTAGTTTGGAGGAGAAATAACATTTAGAAGGGAGTAGGTTGAAGATACAAAGGGAGAGATAGGGTCAGGATAGCATGACGGAAGCTAAAGGCTTTCTTGCTTGAATACCTATGTATTCTCTGTGATGTAGGAGACACATCCTATTGAGATTAGAGGGTAAATTTGGTTGCTGTGGAGAACAGGTGAGTGATGTCACTCAGGAAGCATGAAGCAGGGTGAAGGGAGTGTGAACACTCAGTGACCACAGGCAGGTTTAATTCTAAATAAATTATACTTAGAAGCTCTCCTACTCAATTTTAGCAAGCTGTTGTTTCCTCCTTCTTTTCCTCTTTCTCTTTCTCCTCTCCGTCTCCTCTCGTGCCGTGTTCAATGTTCTCCATCATCATCACCATAAACTAATAAAATAATTGCAGCCACTTGTCATAGTCCATTTTGTGTTGGTACAACAGAATACCTGAGAGTGGGTAGTTTATAACAAAAGGAGGTTTATTCTGTTCGGATTGTGGTGGCTGGAAAGTTTAAGATTGGGCATCTACATCAGGTGAGGGCCTCAGGCTGCTTCAACTTGGGGCAACAAGTGGAAAGAGAAACTGCGGCATGTGCAGAGAGATCACTTGGCAAGAGAGGAAGCAAGAGGGGGAGGCGCCAGGTTCTTTTTAACAACCAGCTCTCATTGGAACTAACGGAGTGAGAATGAACCTCCCCAGGGGGGATGGGCATCTATTTATGAAGGAGCTGTCCCCATGACCCTAACACCTCCCACCAGGCCCTACCTCCCAACATCGCCACACTGGGAATCAAATTTCAGCATGAGGTTTGGAGGGGACAAACGTCCAAGTTGTAGCACTACTGTTTATTGTGCATTATATAGTATTTATAGGTATTGTGTTATTGTGAATTAGGTCAACCAATCCTCCTATACAAACTGAGGTGGCCACTATCCATCTATTTAGTAAAGGAGAACCCGAGGCCCAGAGAGATTAAATGACTTGTTCAAGGTTACACAGCTAGCAAATGGCTGCCTTCACATCTCTCAGTCTTAGAGCCATCTGGTTATACTGCACTTTTAAATGTGGCAAAGTCACATTTTTGAATCGTTTCCATCCCATGAGTACCCTGTTTTGTTGTTTTTATTCTTATTTTTTTGGAAACAGTGGGTGGATCAAATAAATGAATCCTTCGTGAGTTTCTCCTCTCTACTCCACTTAGAAAAAAAATCCTAATTTTATTAAAATGAATTTTTCAAGTAGATACTTCAGTGTGTATTAAATAGACATATTTCCTGTCCTTGAGAAACTTATATTTTATAATACATCTATGAGCACAATTTAAACCAAGCAATAAAGAAAGATTTATATAAGCTCTTGAGGAATTGAAGATGTTGCTTGTGTCATGATTTCTTTCACTGTGAATGGTTGCCATTTGTCAGCTTGTCTAATAATTTTCCATTGCTTCAACAAAATCTGTCAGGTAACTGTTAAGACCAATAATTTATAATAGGTAATTATTAGGCAGGGTTGCCTGGTATATGTCAAGAACTGTGAACTGTCTCAGTGGTTTTAGGCTGTGGGCAGGCACTATGTGAAAAGACCACACACTTTATTCCCCTTCCTTTTTTTCCTTTTATTCTCAAGACCTTATTTTCAATCAGACTTTTTTATAGAATGAATATTTATGTTTACTGATAAATTGTTTCTGCAAATAATTCTCTTAAAGGTGATTGAGTTTCTTTTTTCTTTTCTGAATTTCTTTTTTTCTTCCCCAATCTTTCCTGCCTCTACCCCACATAATCTAAATGCAGTTCATTATAAAGATTTCATCTCCAGAAGAATTACTTCATCTATTTTTAAACAATACCCATTTGATAGTGCCAGTCTCTCAGTCTGTTTCTCTTGGTTAATTCTTAGAGAAAATTCCTTAGCGTTGCTTTTTTCCTTCAACAATGTTCTTGCTCAGCTATGACATGAAGTAATGATCTGACTGTGTGCTTACCCTGCAAGAGTTAAAGCAAGTGATGTTGGTAAATTTCATATTTTAGAAACGAAACATATCCTGTGTATTTTAGCTTCATAATTGAGAAACGAAATGAATCTTGTGTATTTTAGCTCTGTTCCTTGGAAGTGATTAATTATTCATGGGAATTCCGACAAGAATCTAAGTCAGAGAAAGTATTTTTCTTGGGGAGGATGACTTAATTTTGATGAGAGAGGCACTGACTTGTTTTGTGGTCATTCTATAGCAGAATTTCTTAACCTTGAAACTATCAGCATTTTGGGCCAAACGATTCTCTCTTGTGAGTGTCTTTTGCATTGTAAGATGTTTAAGAACATCCCTTGCTTCTACCTACTAGATGTCGGTGGCACCCATAAAGTGATAAAAACTAAAAATGTCTCCAGAAATTGCCAAATGTGCTGTTGGGACAAAATTGTTCCAGGTTGAGAATCACTGGTGTAAAGAAATGTGTTCTGCTTTTGTCTCCAAGTAAGTAGGGAAAAGGAGACTATCTTATTGAATAATGGTTTTTGTGCTTCATTGCCATTTTCATTTGTTTAGTGGCACATTGTGGGAAAAACGATTTTAAAATATCAACAAACATCAACGACAAATATTATTCACATCCCTATCACATCATTAAGACTGTTTTAATTTGCCTATATTACCTTCTAATTCTTGTCTATTTCCTTATTCATATTTTACACAATGCTTTAGTTATTTTGTAGGCAGAATATTATAGTCCACATTTTCACTTAACAGGCCATGAATATTTTTATAGTTTTGCTTAAAAAAAATGCATAGCGGGCCCACTGCCAATGTAAAGTGTTGTGTGTTTTTCCATGCCCTTTCTATGATCTTACAAACATATGCAGACATATGAGCATATTGACAATTTCTTTTTTATTCATTATCTATTTTTTCAAAAAAGAAATCATATTAAATATGGCTTATAAATTCTTAGCCAAAATTTTAACTATAGATTAATTAAAAATAAAGGAACACATTATTTACTTTTACTTATGCACCACTAACAATAATATGCAAATCATATGCAAAATAGCAAACTGAATCTAAACAGCACATACATCAAAGTCTATTTTTAAGTTTTATATATTAATTTCACTCATATTTACACAGCTCCTCTTTACTCTGTTTCTAGCCTGATATTACTTAGCTTTTCCAAAATCACTCTACATTTTTTGAATGACATAAAAATACTGTGAAGGAGATTCTTAAAAGAGGAAGAAGAAATAAGATGGTTATGAGTTTTAAAAGATGCAAACACAAGACTTACATGTTCCTTCCAGTAGTGCATTTTATTTGCAAAATATATATTTTATTAAACAAGGAGAGAAATGGGTTTGTAATGTCCTGTTGAGATTTATATGGGAAAACATGAGCCAATGTTTAGCCCATTGGCTCTTGCTGGTGTTCTTTTTGTGAACATTCTATCGGTCTATCTATTGCCAAGTTTGATTTCCTTGCTCTATGATTTGGCACCTACTGCCTATTTACCTGCCAAGAGGTCTTAACTTAGAAGTAATTGCTTGGGCTATTCGAGTTGAAATAACTTCTTTCTTAATGTAATAGCAACCATTAAATTAATGAAGTTTTTTAGGGTGAATCTGCATGTATCTTAGTAAAGCAATACAGGAGTAAGACATAGGGGAGGAGCAGAGATTTCTGAGGTGCACACATGTGTGGACAGTGCTTGCATGCATCCCCAGTGCCTTGCACATGCCTGACAATTAGTGGATGCTCAATAAATATGGAATGAATTTGTTGGAGGGGTGGTTGAAGGACTGTCAGATATCAGTCTACCGGGAAATATTTATCAAGTGCTAAATTAACTGTCATGATAACAATTAGACTGTATAGTAGAAAGATATGAGATAGTTCTTACACAGGGGGTTAAGGGTTTCTTTAGAATCTAGAAGGATTAATTTTAATTGCCTTAGGGGAGAAGTGAAAGGCTGATGGTGAGAAGAATGTTTCAGGAGAGTGGTATATCCGTTAGTAGAGGACTTGAAATAAAAGGTTAAGAATTACATTTTTGCAGTGATTCTCAGAACTTCACTGTGCAGCATTCATCTGAGTCTAGTGTTAATATTCATATTTCTAGGCCTAAGGAAGCCTAGAATCTCATTCATTAGTTCTGGGGTGGGATTCAGGACTTACTGCATGTGTAAAAACTCTCTAGGTGACTCTGACACAGGTACTTCCTGAGAGGTAACTGTTTTAGGGACACTAGTTTCATAGTGAAAGTAAAAGCTAATATTATCTCTGATAAAGGAATTGGGCAACAATTGACCAATCTCTAGTTACAATATGAGCTTTTGCAACAATATAGATCCAAGTGGACTGAGTGGGTAGGATTTGTGGAAGATTTGATGGAAGAGGGAGAGCTTGAACTAGGCAAGAAGTATCAGTACAATTTGAATAGATGGACAATAAGAACAGTCCTGTGGGAGAGTGCAGTGGGACGTGGAAAGTATGAAGAAAGCCATTACATGTTAGCAATAATAATGTTGGAAAGATAAAAATTTAGGATGTGTATGACTGTCTTACTTCATGCTCACAAAAATCTTGCGATCTATGTAACGGTATTCCCTTTTATAAATCTAGAAGCTAAGGACTAGAGAGGTTATGTAATTTCTAAGTTTGCACAGCTAATAAGTGGACAGAAATGGTGAGATGCCTATGTAGGGCAAAGCTTAATTGTCCAGAACCTTGAGAGCTGTGCAGAGGAGACACTGAGAGATCTTGGACGCTATGACATGGCCAAAGTGTCTTCAGCATCTTCACAAGGAATAAATAGGAGGCAGGGGACACTTACTAGTGGTAAGCAGGAGAAGGAGGAAAAACATTTTCTAGCTCCAATTTTTATTTTTAAAAAGTGTCATTTAGAAGATCCACACTAATTTTTTGACACAGACGTTGAAAATACTCATAAGTCTAAATTTAGAAAGGTTCGATAAAGCTGGTGAAAGAGGGGGAGGAATGAACACATAGCAAAGTGTTTGGTACTATGAATGAATAAATAATATCTGCATCAGTTATTTAGTTTAAGATGTCTGAAAAATATCAGGAAGTACTGACATTTTAGTGTGCATATTAGGATACTATGATTTGGCTAACCGTTTTAATTAAATAGGTAGTCTCTAAACGTCAATTTTCATTCTGCTATTTTATTTTTAAATTTAGATAAAAATAATGTTTTTCTTTCTAGATCCTGTTATTTTGACTTTTTGTTGACCGAAGCCCCTCAGAGAGACAAATCTATCAATTAATTATACATTTATTATATGTAATATATACTATCATATTGATGCATATATTAATGACATTTATTGATACATAATGAAATATTATAGTTTATATAATTATAAATCTATTTAATACATCCTATTATTTTGACCCACTTTAGATATATGGGAAGATTTGACCCTAGATAGTTATTAGAGCTTTGAATCTTATGTAATAACTTAAAAATTTTTAAAAATCCATTTTGCGATGCAAGCATCACAGAAATGTGCTTCATGTAAAAATTACAGCTAATATTTGTCTTTTAGTAGAATATAACAGTTTTATAAGTAAGTCTCATTTTATAAGTAACTCTCATCTATGTGTGCATGTGTATATACACATGTATGTGTGTTTATATGTATACATGCAAATATACACATACACACAAATAGATGTATTACATATATACACAGGTATACACATAAATACACATATAATACATATATACACATATGTACAAATGCTTATGTACCTAGAGTGTGTTACATATACATTTCTGATTTGTCAATCAAAAGTGTGAAAAATAATAATTTTGACCTCTCAGA
>CAUYSK010083812.1:0-83063 GCA_963575035.1 Avahi laniger | reverse complement strand
AGGCGTTTGGGTCCCAGAGGCCACTGTGGTGGCAGCGTTGGCCTCGGGGGCGGCTGGCGAAGGCGTTTGGGTCCCAGAGGCCACTGTGGTGGCAGCATTGGCCTCGGGGGCGGCTGGAGAAGGCGTTTGGGTCCCAGAGGCCACTGTGGTGGCAGCGTTGGCCTCGGGGGCGGCTGGCGAAGGCGTTTGGGTCCCAGAGGCCACTGTGGTGGCAGCGTTGGCCTCGGGGACGGCTGGCGAAGGCGTTTGGGTCTCAGCGGGCACTGTGCTGGCAGTGTTGGCCTCGGGGGCGGCTGGCGAAGGCGTTTGGGTCCCAGAGGCCACTGTGGTGGCAGCGTTGGCCTCGGGGGCGGCTGGCGAAGGCGTTTGGGTCTCAGCGGGCACTGTGGTGGCAGCGTTGGCCTCGGGGGCGGCTGGCGAAGGCGTTTGGGTCCCAGAGGCCACTGTGGTGGCAGCGTTGGCCTCGGGGGCGGCTGTTGGTATTTGGGGCCCAGTGGTGACTGCAGAAACGTCTATAGTAGATTCAGTAGTGCCCAGAATGCTGGTAGGTTCATAAGGAAGGGTACTAGAAGCTTGGTTGGGTAGAAAAGAGGTGGTGGTTGCTTTTGGATGGAATTGTGAAGGGATTCTTGTTGTAAATGGCTTTCTAAAGTTAGGGCGCTTAAGACAATGTTTCCTATAATAGCTTAGTGATAGGGATGGCTTCTTACAAATATTTCTAGATGCACGAAAGCGGTTAGATTTGTGGTTTTGTCTCCTGTAATTATCTGTTTTCATGTGATGTTTGTGTGGTATGTATTCATACGTGTGTGGGTGTGGCATTCTGGCAGTATGCCCAAAGTTATGAAAATTATGATAGTATGATGAAGGGTAAGAAGGAGCCGATCCAGTTTTCTGTCGAAAGAGTTGCGTTTTCTTGGGTTTTCTTTTACTCTCACCAGGCTGTAAAGAAAAAAAAGAGTGAATAAAATTTTAATAAAATAATTATTGAAATTTAACAAACATAATCTAAATTTGAAAACATCTTAATTTTTTTGGCGAAGTACAGCACACGTACATAAAACATAATGTATAATTTAATGTTAAAAAGACAAGTACCTATGTAACCACAATACAGATAAAGAAATAAAACATTGTCATTACCTCAGAAGACTATTTTGGCTCTTTCCCAACTTTTGCCCCTCCTTCCTCCTCAAAATTAACCACTATTCCAACTTCTAACAAACGTGTAGACCTGTGTTTGAATTTTATGTAAATGGAATCCAGCAGTATATATTCATTTGTGCTTGGCTTATTTTGCTCGACATTTTGTTTGTGAGGTCATTCATATTGTTGAGTGTACCTATAATTAATTTTTAAAAAATCACCATAAAATAAATAGTCTTTCCCATAAATCTACCACAAAATTAGTCATTCTATAATTTATGGATCCTTAGGATGTTTCCAGCATTTGGTTATTAGAAATGGTGTTACTATGAACATCCTCGTACATATTTATTTTTGCAGGACGTACGTGTATTTTCTTGGGGAATGTACTAGCGTTGAATATACCCATACCTGATGACTCAGTATATATATATCTTCAATATTAGTATATAAATCCACACAGCGTGCCTTTCCCCCCTACAATGCTCACCGCGACCATTAGTTGTGAGTTTACACACCCCCAACCCCCTAATCCCTGAAGAATATTACTACTGTGTGAGCACTGTAGTGTTGATCAGTTAGTGCCAATTTGATGGCGAGTACATGTGGAGCCCTATTCTTCTGTTCTTGTGATACCTCACTTCAGAGAATGGGTTCAGGCTCTATCCAGGAAAAATAAAAGGTGCTAGATCACCATCATTTTTTATAATTGAGTAATATTTCACTGTATACATATACCAAATTTTATTAATCCACTCATGAATTGGTGGGCACTTGGGTTGTTTCCACATCCTTGCAATAGTGAATTGTGCTGCCATAAACATTCGGGTGCAGATGTCTTTATTATAGAATCCATGGGAATTAAATTTTTTAAAAGCTTTTCTGTATCTATAGAGATACCATCTAAAATTCTCTTCAACTCTATTAGTATAAATTATTATATAAATGCACTTTATAATATTGAATCACCCTTAAACTGAACTCCACTTTTTCATACTACATCATTGTATATGTTGGTAGATTCTATTTATTAACATTTTATTTAGGATCTTTGCCTTGATATTTAAAAGTAAAATTGATCTATAGTTTTCTTGGAGAATATTTGTCAGTTTTAGGGATCAAAATTATACTCATTTAGCAAAGAATGTGGAAGATTACCTTTTTCTATGTGCTCAGATACTTCAAGAAGCTTTGAGACTTCTAGTCTTTAAAAGTATTGTAGAATTTCCTTGTGAAATCGCAAGGACCAATGAATGTTTTTATGTAGGGGAACTCTAATGCATCTTTTATTTTTTCTATGGTAGTTTATCTGTTTAGATTTTTCTGTCTCTCCTGGGGAAAATTTTTATAAGTTGTTTTTGTAGCCAAGTACTCCATTTAATCAATGCATTCAAATTTATTTGCATAGCTTTATATAAAATATCTTCTTAAAATGTGGTATATATACACAATGGAGTACTTTTCAGCCATAAAAAAGAATGAAATCTTGTTATTTACAGCAACATGGCTGGAACTGAAAGTCACTATGTTAAGTGAAATAACCCGGGCACAGAAAAGCAAATATTGCTTGTCCTCACTTTATCTGTGGGAGCTAAAAATTTGAACTCATGGAGGTAGACAGTAGAATGATAGATGCCAGATGATGGGAAGGATGTGTGTGGAGGGATAGGTAAGAAGAGGGGTCAATAAATAGTTATGAACATGCAGTTAGATAGAAGGAATAAATTCCAATGTCCCATCACAGATAGGGTGATCATCGTTAACGACAATGTGTTGTATATTTCAAAATAGCTAAAAGAGAGGAATTGAAATCTTCCCAACACATAGAAATGATAAATACAAGAGGTGATGGATATCCTAAATATCCTGACTTGATCATTACACAGTCTATGTAGGTAACAAAATACCACATGTACTCTATAAATATGTTCAAATATTGTGTATCCATAAAAAATAACAAAAGTCTCTTAAGAAGAAAGATGGTTATTTCATCCTTGTTATTCCTTTATTTTGTTTTTTGGCTCTGTATAAGTTTTATTTGTCAAAGTAAAACAGGTTTATACCATATCATACGACAAAAAGATTAAGTATAATGATAAGGTGAAAGATCTATAATCTATATTTTGTATCAGCAGTTGGAAATACAAATCATAATTGCTATAGTTTTGAGTGCCTACTGTATGCAAGAAGCTAAATAGTTCACATACTAGTTCACTGCTATTTTTTTTATCTTGCCAGGATTCATGGAAGGCTGATATCATTCACGTTTAACAGAGAATGTAACCGATAATTTTTGTTGTAAAGAGAGAAACCTGGGATTTGAGTAGAGGCTTTTCTATTGCTATTTTTAAAATGTTACTTCAGAATATCATAGGGATATTTCATTTCAAAGAAGAATCACACTGTGGTTGGCAGTTCTTTGCTGATGCACTCTGGCATAATCTGAACCCTTGAGAGAACTCTGACCGTCTCTGAACAATGTGATGTTTTTGTCATACAATATCATATAGAGTTGGGTGCAATTTGATTTGAGTAAGAGGAGGCATGGCATAGTGACAAGCTGACACCAAAGGAAGATGATTTTTTTTTCTTAACTTGAACATCAACATCTTTGCTTCTTGAAGAAAGAGAGTGGTTGGGGGCATAAAAGTTTTACTCAAACAGCAACATGGAACTGAAGGGTGACAAGTCAATAGATCAATATTTCAATATATGAATACAATTCAATCCTGTCAAGCGTGCTGCCAAAATTTCTAGCATTTGGAAAGTTCAGAAAACACAAAAATGTTGAGAATTATCATTGTGAATTTGAAAAGGTGGTGTGAATAAAATAAGGATGAAGGGTTGTGATTGATTGAGACTTACCACGAAGCTGAAAGTCACAATCCAAAATCCAAGAATCAGGGATGACGTTTTCATCCTTTCTTGTTATGCCCTGAAAATGGTCAGATGGTTATTCCTCTTAGCCACATTTATGGAGAAACTGGGTAGGTTCAAGTTATTTAATTGGAAAAAGTGCAATTTATGTTTTTATGTATAATCTTCAAGAGACATGGCTTTCTGGATAACAGTGATGAGAAAATGTTTGGGGATGTTACATAAAGAAATGGTCCATTTTTAAAAGTAATAAAAGCACCATATAAGTAGATAACAGTATTGCTGCTTTATGAAATTATAATAAGGATTTTGATAAATTTATGATTAGGGCATTTTTTATTTTCCTAGACAGTAAACTTAAATCATAGTCTTTCCTAGGAACATATGCGTAAAGAAAATCATTGCCCTGTTTGCAGGTGATGTAAGAACTTCTTGTTTTAAAAATTATTGCTTACTATTTCTTGAAAAAGCTTTTCTTATTCCGCAAGAGTCTTACTAATTAAGAATTTTAAAACTTGATATCACTGTCAAAGCATTTTCGTGTTCTCCATACCTCCTATCTCTTAGGTGAGTTGCCCATAATATTCTGCCTCTGTGCACCAGACTACACTCTTCACACACTCATCTATTTCTTTTACTGCTTCTCCATGTTTTCTATGAAATAATTAGACTGCCAATCAAGATTGTTGTAAGGGAACAGAATAGGTGGAAAGGGATATAGCCCATTCAAAATCATCTTTGAATTATGATTTTCAGTGTTTGTAAGTATATATTTTTAGAAGCAGTGTCTCTGCTAAGTATGACCACAGATAACTATATTTATACAGTATGAGTGAAAGAAAGTATATCCTAAAAAATGCAAGGTCGATAATTCCAGGTTTCTTATGTAGGATTCTCTTTCGGAGAAGAAAGATATATTCTGAAACCAGAGAGGACTTTGTAGGAGGATCTGGTACTTGAGTTGGTAGAGCATAAATCTACATGGCGGCAAAAGAGAACAATCTCCTCCCGTACTCCATTCCCCAGTGTGGGAATCAGGTGAAGACCAAAAATATCCCCTTCTATGCAAAAGGAAAAACAACATTTTTCTTTTGGAGTCACCATAGGAAATAAATGACCTAATAATGTGAAAGTACTGTCAAAGCTGTAAAGTGATTTCCAGTTGTATGGTCCTTATGTGATTATAATTATTTCAGATATATCGACTCCCAATTTCCAACATCTTAGATTATTTAAGAGCTATTTGAGCTTTAAGCAGAAGGAAAAAAATAATAAAAGATATCCGTTACACGATTTCTCTGTGCCAGGCTCTATGATGGGCATAGCAGGAAATACAGAAATTTCTAGAGCAAATGTCCTGTGGCAAGAAGGTCAATGTCTAAAACAGAAGTGATGTGTAAGATTATCTGTCATAAGAGAAGAAAACATGATAGTTGCAGAGATGTAACAGAGGTATATTTATCACTGCTTTGGCTCAGAGCAGCCTCAAATGTGTTCCAATTGCTGGAACTTTCCCTTGCACACAACCATGCTAGGTGCCTAGGTCCTTCCTGAATCTCTGGAGTTTGCAGCTCTCCTTCTAGGAATTCTTTGTATCTCTGCAAAGAAAATGTACTTTTTCTCTCAGTTTTCTTTACAAAAGTTAAAAACTGTGTTTCTGTTCTAAATCTTTTTCCTCAGGATGAAACTTCCATATTTTCAATATAAAAAAAATGTCTGTTTAAACAACCTGGCTGGAACTTGAGACCATTGTTCTAAATGAAGTATTGCAAGAATGGAAAAACAAACACGTGTACTCACTATTATATTGGAACTAATTGATCAACACTTATGTGCATATATGGAAGTAAAACTCAACAGAAATCAAGCAGATTGGGGGCTGGGGGAGGAGATAGGTAAATTCACACCTAAGGGGTACAATGCACGCTATCTGAGTGAAGGGCACACTTGTAACTTGACTCAAACTGTATGTACAAGAGCAAGTTATGTAACCAAAACGTGTGTACCCTCATGACATGCTTTAATTTCTTTAAAGAAAATTAATTTTATTTAATTTCATAAGAAAATTAAGAAATACATGTAATATAATGCTGCAAGGTTTTTATGCGAAAGGACCTGAATATAAAAGCATAGTTCAGAAGTTTCAAATCGAGAATTCCTAGTACGTACCTGTATGGGGAAATTCTTCTCACGTATGGGTCAAAATGTTGGTGAAATTTGATGGTGGCCAGTTGCTGTCTTCCTGCTCTCAGGGTGAGCTGAGTCAAATGAGAAAGATTTTAAAGGGATATATAGCTTTTTTTCCCCTCTACGTAAGATTTCTTATAGTCTTCAATGTTTATTGGTGATAACAAAGTTTTATTGGTAGGGAAGGTCACTTCTGGATTGATAATCTTTAACCACACAAAGAAACAGCAGTTAACATGTTTGGCAGCAAATCTTTTCATACCTATTCATTACTGAGGAACATTGTGATTATTTTAGTCATATTCTCCCAGTGAATTTTATGTCCTGGGATTAAGCTATACAAATTCTTTTGGGTCATTGGATTCCTACTGCCGTTAGTACTAATATGCCAATTGTTTATGATAACTTTGTACCTATAAGCTTTCATTTACCTCCCAGCTATCCCGGGACTTGTGCAAATATTTACTATTTCAGAAGTACACAAATCCATGAGCTGTGCAAAGAAAAGAGGTGAAAGACATTGGCTCAATGTTCAACAAATCCATTTTTAGTTCCTGGGAACACAGCTAAAATGAATCTTCCATCCTTGTATCCAGACGCTTGTGTCTGTCTAGTTCTGGCCAATGGAACATGAACAGAAAAAAACGCATGGCATTCCTGAGCTTGGCCACTCAAATGTGCCCTGCTTTCTCTCTATGTTTGAGCAAAATACAAAGGGAGTGAAGGAGTCATGCAGATATCTGGCTGCAGGCAGTTTAAGTCAGCACAATCATGCACAGGCCCTGAGGTCAGAGAGTGCCTAGTTTGAAGAAAACAAGGAGATCAGAATGGCCAAAGTGAATTTTCTCTTCCTGTCTTTGCTCAGATGTCATCTTTGCAGTGAGATTTATCTTCACATCCTATTTAAATAATTGAAGCATATTCTCTTCAGCATTTACTCTCTTCTCCTTCTTCTTTCCTGTGTACACTCACTGCTTTTGACATACATGGCAGAATGATGGCCCCCAAAGATGACCATATTCTGATCCTCCAGAACTAATGAATATGTTAGATTCTATGACAAAAAGGGAACTAAGGTTGCAGATGGAATTAAGGTTATTAATCATCTGACTTTAAAATAGAGATTATTCCAGGTTATTCCAGATTCCAGATTCCACTGTGGGCTAATGTGATCATAAGGGTCCTTAAAACTGGAATAAATCTGTTAAAAAAAAAAAAAAGGGGGGGAGACAGAAGAGAGTCAGAGGGGGATGTGATGACAGAAGAGAGGAATAGAAAGTGCAATATTGTTGACTTTGAAGATGAAGAAAGCAGCCTTTGGAAGTTGGAAAAGGCGAGAAAATGATCTTCCATGGAGGCTCTGGAAAGGACCTCAGCCCCACCAAAACCTTGATTTTTTAGCTCAGTGAGTCTCATGTGGAACTTTTAACCTACACAACCATACAGAATAAATTTGTGTTGTTTTAAGTCACTAATATCATGGCAATTTGTTACCACAGTAAAAGAAAACTATTAATAATACAATATAATTTATAGTTATGTTTATTATTTATTGTCAGCTTTTTCAATTAAAATTTATTTTTTAAATAGTATATTTGTATGGTTTGAAATACAAAACTATCTATAAAGCTATAAACAGAGAAGTCTAGTTTCCATAATGCCCTTTCCTACCTATCTTATTTCTCTTTTAGGTAATTATGTTTATTAGATATTTGTTTATCCCTACTGTGATAGGGCTGGTGAAGCATTGCTTCTGGGCATGTCTGTGAGAGAGGGGTCTTCTACCTCAGTGAAATTTCTAAGGATCCCATGGGGTGGGGCCTGTCGTGATAGCCCTTCTGAGGTGAAGAGTAAGTTGTTACATCTGGCCCCGCCTATAACCAAGAAGGAGGCCTATTTAGATTTTGAAGGCAACACGTTCCTCATTTGGGTGTGTTACTCTGGCCCATTTACTGAGTGACCTGAAAAGCTGCTAGTTTTGAGTGGGCCCCAGAATAGGAGGAGACTCTGCAATAGGTCCAGGCCGCTGTACACGCTGCTCTGCCACTTGGGCCAAATGATCGAGCAGATCTAATGGTACTCAAGGTGTCTGTGGCAGATGGGGATGCTGTGTGGAGCCTTTGTCAGGCCCCTATAGGTGAATCACAAGAGCCTTTTATGATTTTGGAACAAGGCTCTGCCATCATCCACAGTTAACTACTCTCCTTTTCGGAAGCAGATCTTTGCCTGCTACTGAGCCTTAGTAGAAACTGAATGCTTGACCATAGTCCACAAAGTTACCATGTGACCTCAATCATCTATCACAAGCTGTTACCTCAGCCGCCAAGCACGGCAGCACTCCATCTTCAAATGGAAGTTGTATATACTTTGGGTGTTGGGTCCCAAGCAGGCCCAGAAGGCACAGGTAAGTTATATAAAGAAGTGGCTCAAATGCTTATGGTTCCTACTCCTTCTGTACTGCCTTCTCTCTCCCATCCCGCAACTATGGCCTCATGGAGAGTACACTGTGATCAGTTGACAGAGGAAGAGAAGACTAGGGCCTGGTTTATAGATGGCTTTGCACGATATGCAGGCACTACATGAAAGTGGACGGCTGTAGCACCACAGCCCATTTCTGGGGCATCCCTGAAGGACAATGGTGAAGGGAAAACTTTGACCAGGGCCCTTTACTTGAAAGGAGACATGAGAAGACATGTGATTATGTACTGACTCATGGGTTGTAGCCAGTGGTTTGCCTGAATGGTTCAGTAACTTGGAAGGAACATGATTGGAAAATTGGTGACAAATTTGAGGAAGAGGTATGTGGATAGACATCTGAGTGGGCAAAAGATGTGAAGAGATTTGTATTCCATGTCAATGCTCATCAAAGAGTGACCTCAGTAAAGGAGGACTTTGGTAATCAAGTAGATGGGTTGATCTGTTCTGTAGATACCTGCCAGCCTCTTTCCCCAGCCACCCCTGTGATTGCCCAATAGGCTCTTTTTTTTTTTTTTTTTTTCCGAGACAGAGTCTCACTTTCTTGCCTGGGGCAAGTGCCGTGGCGTCAGCCTAGCTCACAGCAACCTCAAACTCCTGGGCTCAAGCGATCTTCCTGCCTCAGCCTCCCAGGTAGCTGGGACTATAGGCACATGCCACCAGGCCTGGCTAAGTTTTTTCTATTTTTAATTGTTTGGCCAATTTCTTTCTATTTTTAGTAGAGACAGGGTCTCGCTCTTGCTCAGACTGGTCTCGAACTCCGGAGCTCAGACGATCTGCCTGCCTCGGCCTCCCAGAGTGCTAGGATTACAGGCGTGAGCCACCGCACCCAGCCCCAATAGGCTCTTAAAATAAGTGGCCATGGTGATAGGGATGGAGGTTGTGCATGGGTTCAGCAACATGGACTCCCACTCACCAAGGCATACCTGGCTATGGCAACTATGGAAACCACTGAGTGCCCACTCTGCCAGTAGCAGAGACCAACAGTGAGCACCTGATAAGGTGCCATTCCCTGGAGTGATCAACCAGCTACCTGGTAGCAGGCTGATTACATTGGATCACTTCCATTATGGAAGGGACAGCATTTTGTCTTTACTCAAGTAGACACTCTAAAGATGGATTTGTCTTGTGTGCAATATTTATGCCAAAGTATAATCTGTGGACTTACCCAATGCCTTATCTGCCATCATGATATTCCACACAGCTTTGCTTCTGACGAAGGAAATCACTTCATGGCCAAAGAAGTGCAGCAGTGGGCTCACGCTCATGGAATTTACTGTTCTTACTATGTTCCTCATCATCCTGAAGCAACTGGCTTGATAGAACAGTGGAATGGTTTTTTGAAGTCACAGTTGCTGCACCAGCTAGGTGACAATACCTTGCAGAGCTGGGGCGAAATTTTTTAGAAGGCTGTTTATGCTCTGAATCAGCATCCAATACATGGTACTGTTTCTCTTATAGAGAGAATTCACAGGAACAGGAATCATGGCACCACTCACCATCACTCCCAGTGATCTATTAGCAAAATTTTTGCTTCCTGTTCCCATAACTTTATATTCTGCTGGCCTAGGGATCTTAATTCCAGGGAGAGGAATTCTTCTACCAGGAGACACAACAATGATCACATTGAACTGGAAATTAAGAACTACCATCTTGCCACTCTGGACTCCTCATGCCTCTGAATCAATAGGCTAAGAAAGGAGTTTTGGTGTTGACTGGGGTGACTGATCTGGACTACCTAGCAGAGGCTGGACTACTCCAAATGGAGGTAGAAAAGAGTACGTCTGGAATATAGGGGATCCCTTAGGGTGTCTCTTAGAATTACCTTGTCTTTTACCATCATTTTTTCTTTCTTATTCCTTAATCATGTAACATAAGATTGACTTTATATCAGTATTTAAGTATTGTTAATTGAACATCATGGTATTTAAGTTATGGGAAGTTATTAGAAAAAGAATAAAGATCACCCAAGAATGTTACTTCTTCTTTTGGGGATGGGATTAGTGCATTTGTTGTATCATGTTAGATGGAATTATGCCCTCATTATTGCCTTTATCTAGAGATTAAGTATAGTCTAAGGAGATGCATTTGAGTGCCAGGTTGACAAGGGTGGACTTGTGATGGTTGATATTAGACGTCAATTTCTTGAGATTGAGGGAAACCTAGAAGGCCGGTGAAACATTGTTTCTGGGTGTGTCTGTGAGTGTTTCCAGAAGAGATGGACATGTGAATCAGTGGACTGAGAGAGGAAGACCCGAACTCTATGTGGTCAGACACCATCCAATCACCTGGACATCTAGCCAGGACAAAGCAGGTGGAAGAAGGGGTATCCTCAGCTTGACTTTGCTTCCCCTCTCACCCTTCCGGAGCAGGACACCTTTTTCTCCTCCTACCCTTGGACACCAGTTCTTCGGCTTTGAACTCTGGGACTTGGAGCAGTGGCCTCCTGAGAGCTTTTAGGCCTTCAGCCTTAGACTGGGGGCTGCACTGATGGCTTTGCCAGTTCTGAGGCTTTTGAGCTTGGTCTGAGCCCTAGTACCAACTTCTCTGGTTTTCCACTTGCAGATGGCCTGTTGTGGGACTTCGCCATTATGATCGTGTGAGCCAGTTCAGCCCTAATGAATCCCCTTTCATATTTATATCCTATGGATTCTATCTCTCTGGAGAACCCTAATGCACATATGGTGTTTGTTTTGTTTTTTTTTAAATAAGCATACACACTTTTATTTTCTCTACTCTGACATATGAAATGTAGTGTACTTTTGTATTATTCTACACCCTGCTTTTTTTTTCACTTAATTATACATTTTGAAGATCTCTCCATGTCAGAACACAAGCTTTCCTCATTCGTATTTTTTATTTATGTTTTGAGCCAGGATGTCACTCTGTTGCTCAGGCTAGAGCGCAGTGACATCGTCACAGCTTGCTGCATCCTTAAAACTCAAGTGATCCTCCTGCCTCAGCCTGCCAACATGCTGGGATTACAGGCATGAGCCACTAGGCCTGACCTTTTCATTAGTTTTTATAGCTTGCATAGCTTTTTATCATGTGGATATACTATGGTTTATTCAACCAGATCTCTGTATCTGGACTCATGGATTTTCCCCATTCTTTTGCTATCATTAAATGCCACAATGTATAAGATTACACATGTAGCATTTTGTACTTGTGCAGGTATATCTGTAGAGTAGATTTCTAGAAACAATATTGCTGGTTAAGAGAGTAAATATAGCTGAGATCTTAAAACATGATTACCAGATTTTACTCTTTAGGTATCATTTTAAATTTCTATAATTTCTATAAGAAGGCCTGTACCCCACATCCTCACCATAAAGAGTGTCCTCTTTTGAATTTATACCCATATGTTAGGTGAGAAATAATATCTCAGTGTAGTTTTATTGTTCATTTCTATCATTACAAGTGAAATTTGGCAGCTTTTCATATATTTACAGGATGTATTTTTTTTTTTCTGTGAACAGTCTGTTCATGTCATTGTCATTTTTTATGGTGACCCATTTTTCTTCTCTATTCCTAGATGCTCTTCATATTTTTTTGGGAGAGTACCCTTTTGTCTGTGATACAAGCAAAAACATTTTTTTCCTAGTTTATCATTTGTTCTTTATTTTGCTTACGAAGGTGGCTTTTTTTTTTTTTAACCATACAGAAGATTTAGAATTTTTTGTAAAGTAATCAATCTTTTCTTCTTTGGCTTTAGGCTTTTGAGTTGTATCTACAGAAGACTCCCCCATACCAGGGTTATAAAGGAATTCATTCAACTTTCTTCCTAGTAACTAAGTTTTGAAAATTTAAAACTTTGATCGCTTGTGTCTACCTTTTTTTCTAAAAGGCTCTCCACTCTTTTTCCAATAACATTTATTAAAAAGTCCCATTTTGCCTGATTTGAGACTCTGCCTGTATCATGTACTATATTTATTTACTCATCTGGATCTATTCATGGGCTTTCTTTTTTTTTTTTATTTCAGCATATTATGGGGGTACAGATGTTTAGGTTACGTATGTTGCCCTTGTCCCCCGTCTCCCCCAAGTCCGAGTTTCAAACGTGTCCATCCTTCGGATGGTGCGCATTGCACTTTTTGTGTATGCAAATACCCATCCCCTCCTCCCCCTTCCCTTCATGGGCTTTCTATTGGTTCTATTCTGTTGTTGTCTTTTTTTTTTTTTGGTAGTTGTTATATAGGAAGATTTTAATTTTATTTTAATAGCCATACATTATTATTTTTAAGGGATAACCTGAGTTTTCCTTTAGGCAGTGTCTATTGGTTTCTTACTCTGTGAAATAATAAAACTAACTTGTAGCATCTCCATCCTCCTCCTCTTTTTCCCTCCACTATCCAATGTTAGTACACAGTGTTATACTTCTTAATATTTGCTTTGTATGCTTATGCATGCTTACATTTTACTGCTTGATTTGGCAGCATGTCATGATCTTTTGTCTCTCAGCTTTTATCAATGAGGCAATAATCAGTGAATTTATTCTACTTTCTACCATTTCTCTGTTTCCTCCTTGGAAACTAAGCAGTTTATTAGGGAGTAATGCCCATGAAAAATAGAGGATGAAGCAGAAGTGGGCAGGGAAAGCTTTCAGACCATGGTGCAGATCTGATATCCGTGAAAACAAAGGGGTAGGAAGCAAGATTAGGAGGGGAGAGCCTCAGTCCATGATGTAGATTTGACAAAGTCTTGGCCCTAAGGGAGTTCTAGAGTAAAGGTTGCCTGTTGCAGAGTCTATGTTGAGCAGAAACGTCCAGACCCAAGTACTCCTGCAGCGATCAGTCCTGGGCTGGTCATACAGAGCTACTCCAAGATGAACCTGGGAGGGACAGAGTTAAGTGAGAGGCCTGGGCTCTCTGTCCGACTGAAAAGCCTATGGCTAATGCCGAATTTGGATTGGAAACATGTTAATAAGTACGATCAAGCTAATCTAATCTAAGTAAATTAACTACTTTGTTCAAAGGATGGAAAAAAATTAATGCTCAGAGGTAGTGTGCCCCACCCAGGTCATTTGGCTGATTAGTGGCAGAGTGGACAAGAATGTAAGTCTTATTTAGGCCTGTTTTCACCAGTTTGAGGCAAGAAACTTCAAATACACACAGTGAAAATAAATTGCCATTTGAAGTCTTTATTAGTTAGCAAAAAAATCTAAATACAATCACCAAAGTTCTTATTAATAGTAGTAGTGACAGAAAGGAAAAATACCTCCACATCCCTATTGACATCATCTCTATATACCAAGTAGCTAATTTTTATGCTTTTATAAGTAAAGTCAGGGTTTATTTTCAGAGACAGTTTTTTTTTTTTTTTTTTTTTTTTTGAGACAGAGTCTCATTGTGTTGCCTGGGCTAGAGTGCTGTGGCGTCAGCCTAGCTCACAGCAACCTCAGACTCCTGGGCTCAAGCGATCCTCCTGCCTCAGCCTCCTGAGTAGCTGGGACTACAGGCATGCACCACCATGCCTGACTAATTTTTTCTATATATTTTTAGTTGTCCAATTAATTTCTTTCTAATTTTAGTAGAGACGGGGTCTCGCTCTTGCTCAGGCTGGTTTTGAACTCCTGAGCTCAAACAATCCGCCCGCCTCAGCCTCCCAGAGAGCTAGGATTACAAACGTGAGCCACCGCGCCCGGCCTGCATACTAATATTTTATTATAATATAGTCACACATATTATTAAACTGCCTACTATCTTTTTGATATAAATTTTTTGAAGTAACATGTGTATATAATCTTTTAAAAAGCCAAAGTATTTTACGAGGCCTATAATAAATAACAAAGTTTCCTGCTCTATCCTTTCTTACTCTGTAACCCTTCTTCCTGGCTAGTTAGTGATCTTGAGGGGAGGTAAGGTTTAATTTAGATAGTATTTGAACACCCAGGGTTTACCACAGTGCCTGTTACAAATGGGCTTTCAGTACATGTGGTTTTTATGTTTTTGAAAGATTTTTGTCAATGCTTATTATGTTAATAGAGCATGACATACTATTTTAAAAATATGCAGCTGAAACCCACCTTTCAGATTGATTCATTTTATAACAGCTTGGAGAGGCTGTCCCAATCTTTGACTATATATTGCACTGAGATTCTATTGGCTGGAATGTTGCTTTTGGTTTAGATTTGCAATTTTAATATGTCTACTTCTGTTTTGCTGTAAAGAGATTTTGTAGTAGTGGAACTGAATTTTGTATTGATTAGATTAGGTTATCCATGAGAAACAGACCCCCGGGGTAACAGTGGCTGCAATAAGAAAGAAGTCTGTTTCTCTTGCATGTAAATGTCTGGTGGGTGACAGCCTGTGGTTGGCATGACAGCTCTGTTCCATGAGCCTTACCTGTTCAGAGCTCTGCCAGCTCACAGGTCATGGTCCCATCCTCATGATCCAAGACGGTAGCTAGACCTCCAGTTACCACATTCATTTTCCAGGCAGCATAGTATGTAGGAAGGGGTGAAGAAGAACAAAGGCCAAAGGCCCTGAGCTGGGATCTTTTGAGACAGGTTACAGGAAGCAGCCACATGACACTTCTTAGTTACCTGCCTACACCTTGGAACAAGGAGACCAGGAAGTGTAGTTGATGTTATGAGTGGCCAGGTGCCCATCTTGAAATTGTGAGTTCTGTTTCCATGAGAAGAGGGGAGAATAAGCACTGAAGGGCGACTGGCAGTCTGGGTCGCAGATTTCAGGCTCTTTTCCTATCATTAATCCCTTGTTAGCCCTTCCTATATGCTGCCAGGATTGCTAATGTAGCAATCCCTTTCTGCTGTGTTTTCAGTTTGTTTTCTCTCTCTGCTGCTGACTCTGTCCTTCTGCTTTAACCCTTACTTGGAGATTTCTCTCCCCTTCACTCCTCTGGAGTTGTGGGCCTCGATACCTGCTATGATGTGAGACAGGTGAATTGCTTCCTCAGGGGCAATGACCAGCTGCTTTCTGCATAACGTGCTTCTGGCTGCGGATTTGAGAGCAATGGTTCCCTTGAGAGGGGACTGCTGAATGGTGTCTTTGAATCTAGCAGTGTTTGTATAAAGTTTAAATTTTTAAACTTCTGTTTTTCAGATATGCCTAGGTGCTATTATGTTGATAAATTCAGATTTACCTAAAGGCGTTTTCTTAGAGGGTGTTTAATATGGCATGGGGGTCTGAGTGGGGCCCTGACTGCTTTCATTCAGACCTGGGTTATGTCCTGGCTCTGCCTTTTGGCACCTGTGGACTAACCTGTCTGAATTTCAGTCTCCACATCTGAGAGTGGGCATAATAAGAGAATCTACCTTCCAGAATTGTTGAGAGGACTAAATAAGATTATGGATATAAATCACTCAGCTCAGTGCCTGGCACATGCTAAGGATCCTATAAAACATTAGCTGTGGTTATTGTCTTCTTCTTAATCAGCACACACTAAAAGTACAACTAGCATCCTAATGGCATTTTTTTAAGCTGGAAGAACATATTTTGCAAGATTGAAAATCATTACTGTAGCTTCTCAGGGGAGTCTGATATAGCTACCCCTTAAACAGGTATTTGGGGACCAGTGCCTAAACTGATTTAATCAGAGACTTTTGGGATGATTTGCATTCATTCATTTATTCATTCCAGACAAATGGTCCTTGAGCACCTATTATGCCTCTTCAGGTCACAGGTGTAGAAAGGGAGGCCACTGCAGTTCAGCTTTGCTCTAGCTCTGGGACATGGGAAAAGGTCACTGCATTGAATGCTCTCTGACTTTGCCAGGAGTGCTCTGCACACACCTATTCACTTTGGTTTCCTCTTCTATACCAAGAGGGGGTGGATCCTAAATCCCCAGGGACCTGATTCTTTCTACTTTTCCATAGTTCTTTCAACAAGGGCATCTGGCTGCCTTTGCCTGAGTGCCTGTTGGGAAACACGGCTTTGCTGGTTGTGCCAGTGGAACTTGGCGCAGCCCTGCTGACGATGCGGAAGCGGCTGGGGCCTCGGCAACGGCTGGCATCTCCCTGCTGTCTCTAGGCAGCACCACACCTCTGCTGAGGCCGAGAGTCAGGGAGTCTAGGTGGTGAATCACTTGCCTTGATAAGCAAGTCTGGCCTCTTTTGGCCTTGCCTGGAGGGACAGAGTGGGCAGGGGGCCAGGGGCCAGGAGATGCACACTGAGCTCTTGCTGCCTGCCTGGTGGTAGTCCATGAGTCAGGCTCTCTTACGTGGCTCTTGCTGCATCAGCACGATAGGAAGGCTGCTCTGTGCTGAGCCTGAGATCATCTTCCTTCCTCCAGGGGAAGCATCGTGCTGTAGGAAGCAAAGGTCTCAAGTGCTGAATGCCACCTCAGATGCCCTAAGGGCTGGCTGTGTCCAGTGAATGGGGCTTTTCTCTGGAGTGGAATCACTTTGCCTAACATCTCTTTGCCCCCGGGTTTAGCTGTTCCTCAGCTCAGATGGGTGATGGAGTTTGGCTGGCCCCAGGGAAAGACTGACACTGCTCTTAGGGAATTACAGACTCTGAGAATGTCAGAGTTGGGGAAATGGGGATGTGGTGAAAATCTTACAGCGGTGGAGCCAGAACTCAGACGTCCTGGGTCTTCATCTGTTGCCTTTTTTTTTTTTTCCTGCCTTGCTGCAGCTCAGAGATTGTTGTTGTTAAGGTGAGGGAGGGTGCTGTGACATAGTTCTGGTGTTTCAACTCTGGGCTTTGGCAGGAACGAGCAGGAGTGCACATGTGCCTTCCTTTATGACACTCACCCAGGATAGAGTTTGCATATTGGGAGAGGTGGAAGAGCTGAGCTAAGGAAAGCTAGAAATCTGTGCAGGGTTCCTTTGGAAATTGAAGGCAGAGTTCCATGCTAGGACGGCAGATTGAACACATCAGATGCTACATCTACTTCTGTTCCCTCCTGAAACCTGAAAAACCTACAGCAAACCCATAAGGTGGACAGGAGAAGAGACAATGGCAACTAAGTTTCAGAAGTTGGAAAACAGGTGGATGAATGGTAACAGATTTAGGACATTTGAGAAAGACAATTCTAAACTGACAGCAGGGGAAGCAAAAAACCAATCGCTTTATGCCACAGAATCCTAAGAAGAGTAGGAACTGGCAGTACTGGGTATCTCTGCTGTTGGGGTGACGGGGGGTGCTAAAATAAAAGATTGGGTGGAGATTGTATGAAATGCAATTGGGTCCCCTGGATCTCTTCCTCCTCTGCTTTATGCAGCTAGCTGACTGCCTTTTCTTCTGGAAGGGGATAAGACAAGAGTTTCTGGACTGGAGATACCAAACACAGATAAAAAATACACCTTCTGTGCATTCTTTCTAAGGAGCTCCTGGAGAACGCAAGCCGCCAAAGCAAGAGAGGAACCCAGGCAAGAGGGGAAGTGGGGCATGAGACTCAGGAATTAATATAGGAGAGAGACAAAGGGAACCTCTGAGGACTGTGCACCGGGCATAGAGGATGGGCAGCACAGACCTGAGCAGTGTGACTCAGGCTGTCGTCACCAGCTTACTGCTGTCCATGTGCCATTGATTTAACTAGAGGACTGACTACCTGGGGAAGCCTGGTCCAGATCATTATCTGTACTTGGCTGCCTCGCTCATGTGCTGATGAAGCTCCTGCTGACCGGATAGACTCATTTCATCCTAACAGAAGTGTTTTCTTTGCCCAACCCTGAGCACTAGAAGTAGGCCAGCGTGAATTTAGAAGCAGAAAATATGGAGGAGCCCACCTCGCCCAACCATATTCCTGATGGATATCCTGTATCTGCCCCTGGCCCCTACTGCAAGATGTCCCCACTGTGGTTTAACCTACCTGGTTTCCCAGGACTCATTCATGATCTTGCCTGCTGACTTTCCCAGAAGGGGCTCTTGTCAATTCTACGGGGCTGTGACCGGAGACTCTGTTTAGCTTATTCACTTCTGGGAGACTTCATCTAGCAACGGCAATGTATTTACTGTGGGTAGAGTACTGTCCCTCCCTGCAGAAAATGTCTTGAAGTCCTAACTTGTGAAATTTAGAGATGGGGTTTTTGCAGAGGTAATCAAGCTAAAACGAGATCATACCAGATTAGGACGAGTCCTAATTCAATAACTGATGTCCTCATAAGAAGACACAGGGAAACAGAGGAGAGCACTGCGTGGAGATACAGAGACAGACACACGGAGGGAAGATGACCAAGTGAAGATGGAGGCAGAGACAGGAGTTTTGCTGCCCAAACTACTGGCAGCCATCAGAAACTAGAAGAGTCAAAGAACCCAGAGCCTTTGAAGGGAGCATGGCCCTGCTAACATGTTGATTTTGGCTTCTAGCCTCTAAAACCATGAGGGAATCATTTCTGTTGTTTTAAGCCACCAAATTGGTAGTGGCAGCCCTAGGAAACTAGTACACACAGCTTCATTATTGCTTTCCACTCACTTTTTCAAAACTGAACATTATCTTATTTAGGGATGTATACGGAGGTGGTAAAATCATAAAGAGAAGTAAAGGAATGAATAACGAAGCCAAGATTGTGCGATGTCTGGGGTGAGAGAAAGGGATGTGATAGAGAGAGACACAGAACTTCTAAAGGGACTGGATGGGGTTACATGGGTTTTCATCTTATTTTCTTTAAACCATATATACATTTTTTTAAATGCACTCTTCTGTATGTATAATACACTTAACAATGAACTTAAAAAAAAAATCAAACCAAATAAAACACAGCCCTCAAAACAGAGTTAGACCAGTTGCCGAATCTAGTAGAGATGGCACTGAAACATCCAAGCCAAGTGAAGGCCTGGGTGTGTGAGCCCTGGTGCCAAGGTGAGCATTTAGCAAATCAGAGCCCCTTGTGCTAATGGAGATGAATAATAAATAAGAATCTCAAAATGATAAATCATCAACCAAAGCTCATTTTATCATTAGGACCTAATGGGAGAGTCTGCTCAGTTGTGCCAAGTTTTGAGAGCCTGGCCTCCAGCTAAATGATGTTAGGTCAGACTCACAAAGCCCTTTGTGTCGTCCCTGCCCCCCAGTGGTTCTCCCTCTGATCTCCTAGGAGGGGATGGCCTTGAGACTATTTTAGGTGGTCTGCATTAAATGACATTGAGTCCCACAGAAGGTCATTCAACCTCTTTATATAGATGGAGGTTTAGTATTCATTTTGGTGCTTCTTTGCCTTTAATTTCTAACACTTCCAGTCTTTCTAATGGAGAAAGTAGGCCTTTGGCTCAGAACTTAGACCAGTAGCAGGATCTACTGAAACTTTGCATTTCCTTTTGATTTCGTTTTGTTTGTTTATACAGGTTACTTACTATTTGGCTTTCCAATTTATAACAGTGATATAAAATTTCTTCTTTTAGTAATTTAAAAAAAATTTCAAGAAAAATATTAAGGAAGTGGTATATAGATCATGTCCTGATCAGGAAATACTCAAGAATAATGTCCTTTGGTTATGGATGTTTGCAGAACTGTGACTATTATCTTCATGATTCTAGCACAATGTCAGCTCTTGTTAATGCACACTTTGTCTTGACCTCATAATCACTTCTGTTGTGTATCTTTCCTTATAGAAAGGAGAAGGCCTTTGAGGGCAGACTCTCCAGCTTACCCTTTCTTGTGTGTGCCGCACCCCACCTGGCACCAGCTGGACGTGCTGGTCACTGGTGAGCCCCTGGCTGAGCTATTAGTCTTTCTCTAGTATCCCCTGAATGGTTCCCTGCAACCCGCACCTGGCAGCAATAGGGTGGGAAGTGGATAGTTTGAGAGGATGCACAGATATCCCTTTAGTCAAATAAGTGATCGGTGAGGCATGAGTTCTCTCACAGAGCCTGGCACTGTGCTTGCTTCCTGGAGAGGGCCTGGCATGGGTTCCAGAAGAAAGAGAATGAGGTTTTTGCCCTCTAGGAGTCATATTCCTCCCCACTGTAGAGGAAACAATGAGAGACACATGCGTGTAGCTGTTGGGAATGATTAGAAGTGGTACGTGTGAGATTAAATTGTGCGGTATGAGTCTTGGATGCTGAAGAAGAATTCAGAAAGAGGGAGAGCAGTGAAAACTAGTTAATGATGGCTTTAGGGACTAGGCAGAAATGGAGGTAGACCGTAAAGACATGTAGGATTCCTTTCTGGCCTCTGTGTGGCCCGGCACAGAGGTGGGTAACGTGACTCTGAAGGCAGAGAGGTCTGGATTCAGTTTCCATGCTCATCCCTCACTGCCTGTGGGCAGCTGACTTAACCTTGCTGCATCTGGCTTGGAGGAACTGCAGTGGGAATAATAATTCCGCCTACTTTATAGGGTTGATGTAAGGATTAGCGAAGGTGACGTAGGTAAGCAGCATCCCGCTGCTACACATTAAGGGATCAATAATGAGTAGCTATCATTATTAATCAACCATTCCGTTTATACAGAAAAAATTTATTGCATGGTTATTATGTGTCAGGGGCTGCCAGACTTTCTACTTCAATACCTTGAGTTCCTTGGTTTCCACTTATGTACAAGACACCTAATCATAATGATAATAGCTATAGTGTTCTGAGTGCTATTTATGCGCCAGGCACTCCACTAGATGCTTTATTACTGCATTACTTTTAATCTTTATTTTCATTTTGTAGAAGCAGTAATTGAGGTATAGAATTTAAGAAATTTGTCCGAGGTCACACAGAAAGGATCAAGTTTGGGATTAAGTTGTCTGCTCTTTTTTCTTGTTCCATAGAATGTGCTTACACAAACCTAGATGATATAGCCTAGTATAGCCTCGTATAGCCTACCCCACACCGAGGCTATATGGTATAGCCTATTGCTCCTAGGCTACAAACCTGTACTGTAGTTACTGTACTGAATACTGCAGGCAGTTGTAATGTAATGGTAAATATTTGTATATCTAAACATAGAAAAGAGAATGTCAAAATATGATTTAAAAGATAAAAATGGTATACCTGCTGTACAGGGCACTTACCATGAATGGAGCTTGCAGGCCTGGAAGTTGCTCTGGGTGAGTCAATGAGTGAGTGGTGAGCGAATGTGCAGGCCTAGGGCATTCCTGTGCGCTGCCGTAGAATTTATAAAGGCCGTACACTTAAGCTACACTAAATTTATTAAAACATTTTTCTTTCTTCAGTAATAAAGTAACTTTAGCTTACTATAACCTTTTTACTTTATAAACTTTTAATTTTTTTTAACTTCTTGACTCTTTGTAATAACATAGCTTAAAACACACATTGTACAGCTATACAAAAATATTTTTTTCTTTATATCCTTAAGCTTTTCTCTGTTTTTAGAATTTTTTTTTTTTTAACATTTTAAACTTTTTTCTCGAAAACTAAGACACAAACACACACATTAGCCTAGGCCTACACAGGGTCAGGATCATCCATATCACTGTCTTGCACCTCCATATCTTGTCCCTCTGGAAGGTCTTCAAGGGCAGTGACACAAATGGAGCTGTCGTCTTCTATGGTAACAATGTCTTCTTCACTTGACTAGTCTTAAAAACAAAAAAACAATACCTTCTCCTGGAATACCTCCTGAAGGACCTGCCTGAGGATGTTTTATAGTCAATTTTTTTTACAAGTAGAAGTATACTCTAAAATTATGATAAAAAGTATAGTAAATACATAAACCAGTAATATAATTGTTTATTATCATTACCAAGTATTATGTACTATACATAATCATATGTGCTATACTTTTATATGACTGGCAACACAGTATGTTTGTTTACACCAGCATCACTATCATATATGCCACCCATTATTGACCAAAATGTCATTATGCAGCACATGACTATACTCCATTGTCCTGCACATGAGAGGTAAGGTTTATTCAATATACTGTCATGGACTTCACCAGATTTTGATAAAACATTCTTAAATTTTCCAAGATGTGAAAGCACAATAATTTATTGCCACAGCTGTTAGTAAGTGGTAGAAGATTACAGGGGGCTCACTGCAGTGGTACAAATACATAAGCTGCTGTGAGTATAACCTTTCTTTTCCACTCAGGAAAGCATGTTGAGAGAGAACTGCATTCTGCACTATTTGTGTTTTAAAGCTTTCTTCATCAACAAATGGTGCTTGGATAACTGGATAGCCACATGCAAAAGAATGAAGTTGGACCCCTATCTCACATGATGTATAAAAGTTAAAATCAGATTAATAACCTGAATGTAAGAGCTGAAACTATAAAATTCTTAGAAGAAAATAATAGAGATAAATCTTCATGACTTTGGGTTTGGCAATGGATTCTTAGATATTACACCAAAAGCATGGGTAATAAAAGGAAAAATAGATAAAGTGGAATCCATCTAAACTAAAAACGTTTATGTATCTAAGGAGTTTATCAAGTAAGTGAAAAGACAGCCTATAGAATGGGCAAAAATATTTGCAAATCATATATCTGATAAGGGTCTAGTATCCAGAATATATAAAGAGCTTTTATAACTCAACAATAAAAAGATAAACCACCCCCTTAAAAAAATGGGTAAGGATAGAATAGATATTTCTCCAGAGAAGATAAATAAATGGTCAACAAGTACGTGAGAAGATGTTCAACATCATTACTCATTGGGGAAATGCAAACCCAAACCACAGTGAGATACCACTTCACATGCATTAGGTTGGCACTAATAATACTGTAAATAAAAAGGAAGATAAGTGTTAGTGAGTATGCAAGAAATTGGAACGTTCGTTCTCTGCTGGTAGAAATGTAAAATGGTTCAGCTGCTGTAGAGAACAGTTTGGTGGCTCCTCAAAAAAGATAAACAGAGAATTACCATGTGACCCAGCAAATCCACTCCTAGGTATATACCCCCTAAACCGAAAACAGGTATACAAATATAAGTCTACATATTCATAGCAGCACTCTTCACAGTAGCCAAAAAGTAAAAACAACTACAATGTCTATCACTATACAAATGGTAAACACCTTGTAGTGTGTACATACAATGGGATATTATTCAGCCATAAAAAAGAATGAAGTGCTGATATAAGCTATAATGTGGATGAACCTTGAAAACATTATGTTAAGTGAAATAAGCCAGATGTGTCACATATTCCATTTATATGAAATACTCAGAATAGGTGAATCCATAAAGACAAAGCAGATTGGTGATTGCTAGGGGTTGGGAGGAGGAAGAATGGGGAATAATTGCTTAATGGATACAAGATTTCCTTTTGGGATGCTGAAATATTTTGGAACTAGATAGTGGTGGTGGTTGTACAACATTGTGAATGTACTAAAGACCACTGAATTGTTCACTGTAAAATGATTAATTTTAGATTATGTGGATTTCACCGTAATAAAAAAAAAACTACCAAAAAAAAAAAAAAAGAAAGAAAAGAAAAAAGAATGAAGTGCTGGGTGTGGCCCACATTGGTAATTCCAGCTGCTTAGAAGGCTGAGGCAGGAAGATCGCTTGAGCCCAGGAGTTCTAGACCAGCCTGGGCAACATAGTAAGACCTTGTCTCTCTTAAAAAAAGAAATAAAAAAGTAAAACATTCACAAACTTTGGTGCTTTAATTATTAGTAATGGATGCTTGGTAGATACCAGGATTTCAGAACACTATTATTGCAGCTTGCTGGCTGGGACCGCCTGCCAGGATGACTAGGTGGTGTCTGATTACAGCCTCTCATCTTTGATGAGGGGGGGACCCCTAGCCAGGCACTCTTCAGTCAGATGTCTTTGGGGCTGGTTTGGGTAAATGTCTGAGGCCAGCTGGGTGTTAGGCAGCAGGGAGTGGTGGGGATTCGGTGGCACTGGGCTGTACCCGTGGTCTAAAGGCATTCACGTTCAGACAGACTGTCCCTGCACCGATTCCTACCCCATCCCCATCATTCTGCCATCGCTTTAAGCCATCCGACAGACTATTATTATGAAACTTTATCCTTCTCTCCATGGCACCCTGTCCCAGCCACTTGGAGGTCTGGGGTAACGGGACTGAACCCTACCGAATATGTAAGGGGAGAGACTCACTCTGAATCTTCTGTTTATGAGCCACTCAGAGAAATGGTCAGCAGATGGCGGCTGCCTCGATAGAGGGAATGGTGGGTTTCTCTGGTGTCACCTGCCCAGCAATTTGAATGCCTATTTGTCTGTTGTCTCTGCCAGAGGAGAGGGCAGAGAGGCACAGAAGAGTCTAGAAAGCTTTTTGTTAATAAATGAGATGGAGAAGGTTTTATTTTGTTGTTGTTTTTTTTAATCTGCCCCGGCGTTCAGAGGCCTGTGCCTGCTCGGGAAGGAGGCGGGTGGGGAGAGGGTGTGGAGGAAGGAGGCTGGTCCATTAGATATAGGAGTGGCTGGCGCCGGTTTCTTTTGTGCCTCCAGCTCTGTGCTGCTAATAATCCCTCTTTACTGCTGATTCTCTGAGAAGAACACAGGACATAGAGATCTTTGGCTCACGTCCTTTCATTAGACAACAATTCAGTGGACATTTGTCGGGGACGGGGGCAGGCAAAAAAGTATAGCTGTGTGAACTGAAGGACCTGCCTAAGGCCCCTGCCCTAAAATGTCCACCCCCCAAAAGGAAGACCCTCTCGGTACCCAAAGTACCACCATCATAGATTCCTTTCTTTAGATACTGGGAGAGTTTGAGCTCTCAGGAGAATCTTCTGGTGCTGTGGGGTACCCCAGCGCACACCGGGCTGGGAACCAATCTGCACCTTTTCACTGTTCGCTGGAACCGAGTCAGCGTTTTTTCTAGTTGTCATTCTGACTTTAGTAGATTTCTTTGCCTACACTCCCCAGTCGGGCTTGAATGGCAGGGATGAAGAAGGAATCTTTCTTCTCTGAAATCCTGCAATCAAAGCTCTGAATTCCAAGTGACTCAGTGTCTGGCCCACAAGAGGTTGTGCTTGCACAGGGCCTTTGGAACCAGCCCACTTGTGAAATGGCAGCGTGGCTTCCACATATCCAGGGAGCTCCCTAGCTGCCCCCTGAGGCAGAGTTCCCTGGCTTCGCTTACAGCACATTAGTTGGTTAGTGTTTTTGCTCTTTTTAGCAAGACTGTTCTCATAAAGGCACATTTATCTCTGAGACCATCATGGAGGTGAGGCGGCTGCCTCAGCTGCTGCTCGAGAGGAGCCAGGGTGGCTCCCACACTGCAGTTAGAACTTGGGAGACAGGGCCACAGTGTAACTACTTCAGTACACTAGTGTCTTCTTCCTGGGGCATGTTCAGAGAGAACATCATAGGTGTGAGCATGTGTGTGCCCTCTGACCTCCCCAACTTGTCTGCCAGTTCTCACAGGTGGGGTGAGTTTCTGGATCAAGTGGAAATCTCGTTGCACAAAAGACATGCTTCCGTAAGAGTTTAGATAAAGTAACCTGGACAGAGTCATGCCAACTGTCCACACACTGTCTATAAAGTATATGACACAAAAATGGATGCATTGTAGATATTTAAGAAATGATGGCTGCTACTGTCAATCCATGGCAGCTGAACACCGGAGCCTGCAGGAGAAGCCAGGAAGATGGCAGAAGGGTTGTGTATTCAGTGGTTTCCCCATGACTAATGCAGACTCTGGTTTCTTCTGTATTCCTTTCCTTGCCCAGTATTGATCCTCCAGAAAGTGGAGAATGGAGACCTGAGCAACAAGATTCTGAAGATCACTGATTTTGGCCTGGCTCGGGAATGGCACCGAACCACCAAGATGAGTGCCGCCGGGACGTATGCTTGGATGGCACCTGAGGTCATTCGTGCCTCCATGTTTTCCAAAGGCAGCGACGTGTGGAGGTAAGGTCCACAAGGGCAGGGACAAGTGTTTCCCAGGTCTCTCTTGGCTGCAGACATGCTTTGGGATGTGGAAAATTGAGGATCCCAGACACCCCAAGTAGGTCTAAATGACCCCATCAGAGCAATCTATGCTAATTTCCACATTACCGGGGGGATAGTTTCATTTACCAAAAAAATCCCCGCATCGCTGTGGCAAGTACTACCTCTATGCAGGTCCCTTTGTGTCAGTGACTGCTCCCTAGGAAAGGCTGGCGGATTCCCGCGGCAACCTGTACTTCCATCTCTGACCTGTAGGGTGGTAAGGGCACCTTCCCCAGCATCCGCCTGGCTTGTTCAGCAGCAGTGCTGGGCTCTAGTGGCTGTGACTGCTGGACTTGGGAAGGAGGTTAACCCAATGTCCTCACTGTAAGTTCCTGAGCAAGTGAGTATTCTTTGCTGTCTCTTCTTTCTTAGTGGCCTAGAAATCCTTTCCAGTTATCTAGTTAATCTTTTAGTCAAGGCTCTGTTAGATGCTGATCTAGAAATGGGAAAAGATGGGTCCTAAGCATGCACCAACAACTGCAGAGCCACAGATTAGAAATGACCCACTATCCTCCTTGTAAGTGTCAGCCCAAGAGGTCACAAGGACATGGATCTAAAAAATCTTGTCCCCACCAAGGGAGGATGAGAGACTATAGAGTATGCATCCTCATGGCCGTGGGTCAGTAACATCACCTCGGTATGCAAAAGAAAGGGCTGTAGGTTATCACTGTGTGTCAGTCTATGAAGTTGTTGCTTCCTGATGTATTGTAAAGTGAGCTTCTGTGTGTATGTATGTGTGTGTATATACATTTTTTAAAAAAAATAACCTTACTGAGATATTATTCGCATACTATAAAGTTTACCCTTTATATACTTTAAAGTATATAAATCAGTGGTTTTAGCATATTTACAAAGTTATTCATTGATCACCCCATTGTTATTATTAATAGTTTTCTAGGGCTGTTATAACAAATTACAATAGAAATGTATTCTTTCATAGCTGGAGGCCAGAAGTCTGAAATTAGTGTCAGCAAGGCCACACCCTCCAGAAACCCTAGGGGAAATTCTATTCCCCATAAAGATTCTGGGAATTAGGGCATGGACATATATATTTAGGGCCACAATTCAACCTACTACAGTCACTGTCTACTTCCAGAACAGTTTTATCACCAAAAAGGAAACCCCATACCTACTGGCAGTCATTCCCCAACCCCTCCTCCCCATATTCCCTCACAACCAATAACTTATTTTCTGTCTCTATGGGATCTGCCTATTCTGGACATTTTACATAAATGGAATTGTGTAATACGCAGTCTTTTGTGAGTGGCTTCTTTCATTTAGTGTAATGTTTTCAAGGTTTATTCATGTTGTAGTTTATATCAGAACTTCATTCCTTTTTATGGCTTAATATTCCATTGTATGGCTAGATCACATTTGTTTATCCATTCATCCATTGATGAACATTTGGGTTGTTTTCACTTTTTGGCTATTATGAGTATTGCTGTTGTGGACATTTGTGTACAAGCATTCGTGTAAAGAGGTGTTTTCAGCTCTCTTGGGTCCATACGTGGGAGTGGAATTGCTGAGTCACATGGTAATTCTGTGTTGAACTTTTTGAGGAACCACCAAACTTTCTCATTCCGGTTACACCATTTTACATTTCCATTAGCAATGTATGAGGGTTTCAATTTCTTCACATCTTTTCAACACTTGTTATTGTCTGTTTTGTCTTTTTTTTTTTTTTTTAATTATAGCCATCCCAGCAGGTGTGAAGTGGTATCTCATTGTGGTTTTCATTTGCACTTTCCTAAATGACTAATGATGTTGAGTGTCTTTTTATGTGCTTATTGGCCATTTGTGTATCTTCTCTAGAGAAATGTCTACTTAGATTCTTTGCCAATTTAAAAATGGGTTAAAACTTTTTATTGTTGAGTTGAAAGAGTTCTTTATGTGATACAAGTCTCTTATCAGATATATGATTTGAAAATATTTTTTGCATTCTATAGATTGTTTTTTCACATTCTTGATGATGCTCTTTGAAACAAATGATTTTCATTTTGATGAAGTCCAATTTATCTATTTTTTCTTTTGTGAATTGTGCTTGTTTGGTCATATCCAAAAAACCATTGCCTAATCCAAGGTCATGAAGATTTACACCTATGTTTTCTTAAAGAGTTTAATAATCTTAGCTATTATGTTTAGGTCTCTGATCCATTTTTGCTTAATGTTTGTATATAGTGTGAGGTAGGGGTCCAACTTTATTATTTTTCATGTGGCCATCAGTTATCTCAGAACCATTTATTGAAAAGACTAATTTTTCCCATTGCATTTGTCTTGTCACCATTGTCAAAAGTGAATTTACCAGAAGTGTAAAGGTTTGTTTTTGGATTCTCAGTTTTGTTCCATTAATCTATATGTCTGTGCTTATGCCAGTACCACTCTTGATTAGTATAGCTTTGTTGTGAGTTTGGACATTAGGAAGTATGAGTTCCCCAATTTTGTTCTTCTTTTTGAAGATTATTTTGACCATTGTGAGTCCCTTTCATTTCCTTATGAATTTTAGGATGATTTTGTTAAGTTCTGCAAAATAGACAGCTGGGATTTTGATAGGAATTACATGAAATCTGTAGTTACTTTCCAGGCTGTTGACATCTTGATAATAATAAATCTTCCAATCCATGAATATGGGACACTTTTCCATTTATTTAGACCTTCTTTAATTTCTTTCAGTGATGGTTTGTAGCTTCTGTGTGTTGAATCTTATTTTACCACACATTAATTACAAGGCGAAATAGCTAATCAGAAGAAATGAGTTTTGCTTTCCTTAGTGTATATGACCTGATCCCATTAGGTTAAGCTATACTCATATACTGGTATTCAACTGTTTTTGATCTGTAAAAACAGCAGTTTCATGTTTCAATTGAACACTTTCATTACTTTACAATATGCTAATGAGATTAATCAATATATTAATTAAACTAAGCTGCTATTACAAAGAGACCTACAGATATGGAGGCTTAAACGAGTTAGAAGTGTATGTATCTTTCAAAGAGTAGTCCAGACAGTCCGTGCTGGCAGGGCAGCTGTGCCCCATGAGATCATTCAGGAACCCAGGTGCTTTCAGGCTCCCTCAGTGCACTGTCCTTGTCTGAATGGTTACATTTGAGTGACCACTACTTCCATATTACAGTCTTTGAAAAGGGGGAAGAGAGCTTATCCATGGCAAGCAGTTTATCTTTAATTTGGAGACAAACCTGAAGTCATGCACATCTCCATCTGCACAAACCACATTGCCTGCAATTGGTTATGTGAGCACATCTGGCTCCGAAGGAGGCAGAAAAAGTAGGCTCTGGCTCGACAACTGTGTGCCCAGCTAAAACTCTTACCATGGAAGAAGGGGAGAGTGGATTTGGGGGACAGTCAGACACTCGTCACACTCAGCTTTCTCTTATCTTTCTTCATGGGACACTGTGACTTCTCGGTAATGCAATTGTTTCCTAGTTCCAGTATTCCTGCTAGGTTTCTTCTCCCAGTCAGACCCTGACATTACTCAGGTTTTATTATGATGTACTCTAAGCGTTTCTGCTGGTGATGATTTAGACGGAGTTGCGTCAAGTATCCAGGCACGTTGTTAATGGGAAGGGAAAGCACAGCTGCCTAAAGTAGGGTCTTCTCATGGTGACAGAAATGGTACATAGGGAAGTACAAGGCCCTTGCAGGGTTTTGTGCTCCATGGAAGGAACAAGGGCAGGACCTTTCAACTTTTGCCCAAAGTATCTAACTTTGTTTTAAGACTCAGCTCCAGGTCTTGCCCTTCACCCACAGATCCTGAAAGCAGGCATGAAGAGCCTCTGGTGAGAGGAATTTAGTGAAATTGTTCTACTCTCTGAAGAGAGTAGCTTGGAGAGAAACCTCTAATCAACAGCACGTTCAGTGAAGTGTCTTGGATGTTGTCATGTGATCTGCCGTGGGTCTCTAGTGTAGAATTGTTCCCAGGACTTAAGCTGCCTGACAGAGTTTGGTTGATGAATGTGGTTTGAAAACATAATTTACCCTGCTTCCTTCCAGCTTTCTTAGCTTCCATGCTGCATGATTTCCTTCAAGACACAATTTATAACCCCTTAAGTAGGTCTTTAATCCCAGACTTCTCAAACCCCTAAGTGGCCCCAAATGATCTCTCATCTTTACCACAGGAAAACAGGTACCCATTGCTATACATATAGCAGTACTTGTACACACCGGTAACAATAATGCTACACCTACAAATCGTAATGGGCTAGGCTGTATACTAAAGGCTGTGCATCTTTTATCTCATTTATAATCCCCAAAGTAGGTATTATTATTTCCATTTTATGGGTATAGCTCAGACAGTTTAAGTCAAGTCATGCGCCTAAGTTCACCTAAGTGGTAGATGGAAAAAGGTGATTAGAACTGGATATGTGTCTCGAGTGTTAAAAGTCAGGGCTTGTAGCCATGTTCCCGTCTATATGTTCTTGTTCCTCTTCGAGGTGACTGACCCACCATGCCTAGGGCCTAGCAGGATGTCCCAGAGAGGGCCAGAGCATGCCCAGGAACTTGGTACAAAGCTGGTTCCCAAATGGATTTGTAATTCATTTACTCATTTCAACACATATTTACTCAATACTTACTCTGTGCTAGGTAGTGGCTGAGTCTGAGGCCCCCTCCTCCTCTCCCCTCCTGGAGCTCATCCAGGGCCTGGGCCTTTGTGCCTCTGCTACTGCCAGGTGCCCAGGGCCAACTGAGTTTGTCTTTCATCCTGCCCTTCGAGTGTGCTTACGAGAGTCTCCTCCACATGCTGTGATGCAGGGTGAGATGATAATGGTCCAGATCCTCAACTGTGTAAGTTTCCCAGTCTGCTTGGATGGGGAACTACTTCTCCAAGAGTAAGGGCTGAAATCTTCCCCTGGGTTGTGCTGTGTGGGGAGGGCAGGGTGTATGGTCAGAAAGCATCATCCCACAAGGACCCCTTGCCTCTTGTATGTGGGATGAGGAGGAGACATTTTCTTAATCATTTTAAGTTTTTAAAATTACAATAGTAAAATATGTTCCCTACAGAAAAAAATTTGAGAATAAACAAAAAAGAAAGAGAAGAAAAGAAAATCACTCTAAACCTACCTATATTAATAGAGATAATCTACTTAATATATTGAGTTTTGGTGTGTTTACTCCTATTCATGGGCTCATCTACCTATCCCTTAAAATGGGATCATTCTTCTGTTTTGTAAGCTGCTTTTTGAATGTAATATAGCTACATAATGTAATTACTACATTAATGAATAGGTTCTTATGGTTATTTCAAGGGTTATATTAATGTATATATTACATATATGTTAATAAATATATCCTCATTTGAATGCGGGACCAGTTAGCAGCAACCGGAAGAATAATTGTATGTTATTTTACAATTTACAAAGCGTTTTCACATATATTAGCTCAATTATCTTTGCCAAAGGTTATTAAGCAGTCAGTGGGGTTCCTGGAATGTGGGGTCACAGATAATTTACCAAGTGTGAGAAATTCCCCAGCCCAGCCCAGTCAAGGGAGACCGAGCCTCTCCTTTCAGAGCATGGGTCCTGAGCTCGACAGCCTGAGAGCTGATGCAGGTTAATAAGAAAAAGAGCTCTGAGTGACTTCTCTGAGGGTTGGGTTAGGCAGCTCTGTGGGAGCTGGTGGTTCTGTGTTGGGGGGAGGACTTGGAGGCCGTGGTCTTGCTGAGCTGGCCCTTCCAGGCTGCTTGTAAATGATCTTAAAGGGACCTCTTGACCTTTTTGTCCCGGGCAGGTGACAAAGTAGACTAAACCTGATATTAAGTCACTTTGCCTTCTACTGCCCACCTATCCCTGGGGCTCAGATCTGTGTAACTTACATTTCTCCAGTTTCTTTCTTGGACTCTGTTCCTGCCAAAGGAATACCAAGTCTTCATTTGCGTCACCCACCTTCCATTGTAAAAAACGAAGGGGGACATTGGCAGAGGAAAACTGACTGGTTTAGTCAGCCCCAGAAAGGCTGCTGCTTTGAGTGCTGGTGTCCCTCAGCAAGGCTCTCACCAGACGTTGCAGGCTCTGCGGAGCCCTCTTCAGACATGTTCTCATTTCAGGCCCTTTCTGAGGAGAAAGCACATATGTTTACTACCCATAGATGGTAATTTCTGGGTGGGTAGTAGCTGTTGGTGTTATTGATTCCTTGTAGCTATTCCGTTAGGTAGGTATCGCTGTCTTTATTGTCTGAATGAGGAAACTGAGGTTTGAAGAGATGAACTAGCTTCCTCAAGGGCATGTAGCTGGTAAGTGATAAAAGTAGGCATTTGACTCGAGTCTGTCTAAATCTTTCTTAGGTAGCATTCTTTCTACTTGATCAGCAGTTCTTACATTCCTCTTAGCTGTAGAAGCCCTGAAACTGGATAGAATTTAGATGAACAAAGAAACAAGCTAGGTAAGAGCAGAGGTGCCCTCACTGAAGCTAAGAAGGGTAGGTCCCAGGCTCCTCCCTCTTCCAGATGGCCTGAGGCATCTCCGCAGGACACAGAGCGCACAGAAGGGATGCAAGGACACAAGCAGGACACGCTGGGATCCTTGAAACGCTCTACTGTCTTTCCGGGTAGTTAGGACTCAGACACCAATTGTCTTTGCCTGAGTGGAAGAAAGGGTTCCGTGGGACCTTTAGTTTTTGTTTTCCAGGGTGAAGATGGCATTAATGCCAAGAGCAGAAGATGGCTTTAACCCAGGAATGTGGTCAGCAGCGCTGAGGGTTCTTAGAGGTCACTTGGTAGCAGCTGCCCAGCATGACCAATGTCTAGATGAGTCACATTAAAGGTTTGTCAGAAAGTGCAATAGTGCAATTCCGGATGGTGTTTGAGGTTTACTTGGACAGCTTGCAGGACCATCTGACTGTGCCCTCTCCCCACTCACTCGTTTATCTATGAGTGCCTACTGTGTACCAGAGCCTGGGCTCACCTTGACGATACAAACACTAAAAACTGCTGTCTCTGCTCTTTAGGAGCCCGTAGGCTGGTAAACAAACAACTGTGATCCATGGCAGCCCAGACAAGGGCTGAGGAACATCTGGGGATGTCAGGGAAGGCTTCCTACAGTGTCCAACATTGTTCCCTTCAGCCTCTGACTAAAATCCAACTCCTTGGTCTAGACAAGTCAAGACCTGCAGTTGTCAACTAGACTTTTTTCCCGTCAAGACACATAAAGAAAATGACAGTATTTGGAGGCCTCGCTAGGGTAAAGCCATCATCCAGGGAGACTGGCCAGGCTGCGCTGAGGGTCCCTCCGTAGCCTCCGATGCACTGACATATTGGTTAGCTCGTTGCTCTTCTTTGGAGCTGTGCCAGACCACTGGGCTTCTCTGCGGGCAGCACACGCTCTTGATCGCCTCTCTGCACACGCTGGTCCCTGCCTTTGGGGCACTGACCCTCTCCTTCACTTGGCAGTCACGGTTTGGCTCAGGGGCTGTCTCCTGCTCCCTTCCTGGTCTGGCTCAGGTGGCCTTCCTTTGTGCCCTTGTGGTATTCTAGTCATCTGCTTTTCTCTCCCACTCACTCATCGCTTTGTGGATAAGATCTGCGTCTTTTATCCTGGATCCCAGGGCCTGGTATTGAGCTTGCTGCAGAGTAAGTATTTAGTCAATGTTTAAAATGAATGAATAAATGATGGGACGTTTGAGTTGGATCTTGAAAGATGATTAGAGTTTATCAAGCAGAGAAGTGGTAGAAAGACTTGAGAGTCGGTCTGAGATCCACCAGGATATGCTCCATGTACGCCCTTAACCTATGCTACTAAACCTGTCTAAATGTTACTTTCCTCACCTGCAAAATGGTGATAATACTTGTCACTCAGGCCTGTTACAGGGATTCAAGGTGATGTTTGGAAAGTATCTGAGCATTCTACATGTACGAGGTATTATGATAAATAGGTACTGGGTTTATTATTACTTTTAAAATTAATACGACCTTTACTGCTGGTTGCAGACTACTGATGAATATTACAAGAAATTCGAAGTTGATGTTGAAAACCTCAGGAGAACCATTCTTCTGATTGTTCATAGCCTTATATTTTCTTGTCCTGACATATTCTTGGAAGGATCGAATGCTATGTGATTTTGCCTGGCTCTAATTGTGAATTTGTAGAATAATTCTTCCACTTAAGCTTTGTACTCTGCATTGTCTGACTCACAGGATGTGAGAAAGGAAATTCTTCATGTGCACTTGAAAGGTAGGGAGGGCACGCTGAAGCTCCGCCAGCTGACACGCTGCTCTGCCACGCCGACGTGGGCTACCCGTATGAAACTCTTCCCTTTGAATTAGACAAAGTCTCTGTTAAGAACCCACTCACGCTGATCCAGGGGCAGGAATCTATTCAACCTAGTGGACATTTAAAGAAATCTTTTACAGAAGAAAAATCTGTTTTAAGTGGTTGGCTCTCTGCTTTTTAAAGCTAAAAAAGGTATCTGTGACAAAAGCTGAAGTTTTCTTAAAATGGAAAAGAAGTTATACTAGGGAGGCTGCCTCTTCTCACAGTTTATTTCATTAACAGTAACAAAATAGCTGTGGCGATTGAGCACTTATTTAAATGCTGTAGTAACTCCTTTAATTTCATGACAGCCTCATCAGACTGGTAATGTTATTTGTACTTTACAGACGAGGAATTAGAGGCTTAGAGAGACGTAGGAACTTGCACAAGGTCACATAGCTGGGGAATTATGGAACAAGACTTTGAAACCAAGTGTGCTTGGTTTTCTTTGCTTTTAGCAAGTAGGCTTTATGGCTTCCCCTTTGTATTGCATTAGTATTTCTGTTTCTTTAGTTTCTCTGTGTGTTGGGGAGAATGTGGGATGCTCAGAAAAGGCTCGTGAGCTATTTCAGTTATACCTATGGTTTATTATATGGCTTCTGTCTCGTTCTTCTCCCTAGCTATGGGGTGCTGCTTTGGGAGCTGCTGACTGGCGAGGTGCCCTTCCGCGGCATCGATGGCTTAGCAGTAGCTTATGGAGTGGCCATGAACAAACTCGCCCTTCCTATTCCTTCTACATGCCCAGAACCTTTTGCCAAACTCATGGAAGGTAAGTCACCCCTGGCCTGAACGAAACTGGAGACAATTTACCTTCTTATAAGCACTTGGTAGATTTTGGCCAACTCTGTAAGATCAGTTACTGAAAGAGGAGATAAAGTATGAGTCACCCAAGGAGCTATCTCATGGGCAGTTGGAAGAGCTACTTCAAGATGATGTCAGCATCCTGCTGTCGCAGGTCCCTGCCCTCCACCTCCAGGGACTGTAGAATTAATTTAGTGACTAAAGCCTGTTATCCAGTGCTTCAGCACGTTGTCGCTTAACACAAAATGAGAAGGTATAGCAGCTTTTATTTCAGGACCTCTGAGTGTCTTACATAGAGAAATGAAGAACATCTAAGAAGAAAGGAACTCTAAGTCATCTAGTCCAACCCCATAATTTTGTAAGTGAGAAATCCGGAGCTGAGGGAGGTCAAGTGGCTAGGAAGCCGTGGTCCGCTGGGTAGCAGCTGGGCTGGGATTAGGCAGAATTCACTTTGCCTGACTTCTACCCTGATGCTTTTTATCCTTGCCTCCGCCTCATTCCATTGGAGTGGGGGAAGAGTAGCTTATTTATTTATGGGAAATTGAGGCCCAGACTGTAGTTAACCATTGTCAGGACTTGAATCATATAGTAACATGGTAAATTGTGGAAGTAGTACTTTATTCGAGCAAATTCTTTGGGCTTGCTTTTTAAAAAATACTTATTTAACAGAATGGGACAAGTACAGAACTGCTGCACTTTATTTCCAATTTCATTCTCTGCGGTCGTTATGGTGGGCAGCTTGTTTAACTTCCTGGGCCCCATTTGGGATTATGTAAATTCCAACCTCTGTTTCTGGAAGAAGAAACAAGAGGTAGTTTTCTGGTAAATGAGGTCACGCCACATCCTCAGTCTTGCGTTGGCCTCTGTCTGTTCATGGTTTCTGTTTCCTCACACGCCCCCGCAGACTGCTGGAATCCCGACCCCCACTCACGACCGTCTTTCACCAATATCCTGGACCAGCTCACTACCATAGAGGAGTCTGGTTTCTTTGAAATGCCCAAGGACTCCTTCCACTGCCTGCAGGATGACTGGAAACATGAGATTCAGGAGATGTTTGACCAACTCAGGGCCAAAGAAAAGGTAAAATTTAAAAAATTTAAAAAATAAAAAAAAAGAGAAAAATGTCATACATTGAATTAATGGACCTTCTCCACTGGGGCCTCTGGACTGAGTTTGATTGCCCACCCTGATTCTGACACGACACCTTCCTGCTTGGTATCTACTTAGTTGTCCAAACCAGAAAAGTGCACAATTGGGCAGTTTCCCACAGGGTATCTCACCCTGCCAGCTAAAAATGTGAGAGGTTCTGGAAAGGTTTCTTGAATCGTGGACTTATAGAGGAAGATTAACTTGATACAGGATATTTCAACATTGAGAATAGTCATCAGAACATCCTGCCCGTGTCTTTTGACATCAGAATCAGAAACAGAATATGGGCTAGGGATAGAGTCTAAAAGTGTGTGGCATTTTTTGTGTTCTCATGAAAAGTATTCCAAGCTCCAACCAACCAGGGAGTTCAGAGACTCCTAGCCTACTAGAGGTCTGCCCTTTTGTTTCTGTGGCCATTCCCTAGATGGCCCTTCTCTGCTCCCTTGGTGTGTCACCAGCAGTCAGTGTGCACACAGGTGAAGCCAGTTACAAGCAGTTATGTTGCTTATACTGTTACGGCAGGACTGAATCTAAGGGGTATAGCTCAGGCAAAAGGGGTGTTAATATAGACTTTGTTCATTTCTTTTTTCTTTTCTCATTTTGCACTATGGGAATTTGGGAAGATAATAGTGATAGGATAATAACAGTAGCCAAAATTGTGTATGGCTTTAGGTTTCCCAGTTTTTTTACTTGAAAGGTTTGATGAGACCTTTTTATCTATTTTGTCCAGGGGTCCTAGGGCCCCTGCCACCAGTGTGTAGGGCAGGTGTTATCATTCCCATCTCAGAGCTGAGGGTCAGTGATTTGCCTGAAGTCACAGAGCTAGTAAGTGGGGAGGCAGAACCCTGAAACTGGACCTTCTGATTCTCAAACCTACAATCTTCGTAATATCATCATTGTTCCCCTATACAAATTACTTAAAAATAGTTTCTGGAGCTGATTTGAAGAGATTAAACTCTTTTTATTGAACACAATATCCCGAAACACAGTGCTACTGTCAGGTTGGTGAGCATTCTGTGGAAGAATGGAGTGAGCTTCTGATGAATCTGTAGGGACCCTGGTGGGTGGACCTGCACTGACTGTTGAACAATGATTATAAGAGCCTGTTCCTATTCCGGCTAGAAGAACCTCCAGAGTTGCTGGCTATTTTTTTTATTTTTGTTTTTTTTGATTGCTGAATCACTGACTCTTTGTTACCTTTCTTTGGATTGATGGAATTATAAGGGTACTAGCCAGTAAGAAAAATGAAAGTGGGATTTTGTCAGTAAGCAGTTACTAGGAAACATCAAATCCATTCTCATAATAGCTAACATTTGTAGAGCATGCACTATGTGCCATGCTTTCTTGTAATTTACATGAATTGTTTTATGTAATAAGATAATCGTCTTATGTCTATGGTGTCAGTGCTGTTAATTCCCTATTACATGTGGCGCCGATATTAACTTGCCTAAGGTCACACCGTTAATGACAGTGAAACTGGAACCTGAATTTCAGGCACCTTGTTCCAGAGTCCTTGCTCCTAACCACCAATGCCATGAAGCCTCTCTGTTACAAGGCTTATCATTTGGTAAATGAAAGTAAGATGTATAAGGGGTTTTCCTTCTGGAGTGACTCTTTTTGTGTGGAAGATGTGATTTGCCATACTGTGCAGCACAAGTAGGTGTTTCACAAATAGGGGATTTGCCATGTTTGAGGGTCTTTCAGGTGTATGGTGCCATAGGCATATACTCCACAAATACCCTGATTTCCCATATGATTCAGCTTGTTCTTCAGATTGATTCAACCTACTGCTTCTAGGTATTATGAGATGGATTGGTCTCTAGTTTGGGATTTGAGTTCCTTTAAAGGAAGGGGCTAAGACCCAAACCATCCCTTAGACAAGAGCATGCAGGAGATGAGCACTTAAAAGATTGAAATTAGCTTGAACTTTTAAACTTTTCCATTTAACAGCAAAATGATCCCAGCAGGAATAATTTTCCTGCATCTCTCATGTTATTTTGTTCTCCTGGTAATGGGGCAGGGGAAACAAAGATTGGAGGGCGCACAACAGTCAGTTTGAGGCTGATTTCATCAGAGAAGGAGAAGTTCAAAAGTTCAAGTTCAGCTCTCGGGAACTTATGGTGAATCTAGGTTCCCGTAAAGAAGGACGTGTTTATAAAATTGTCCTTTATTTCCTTATTATTTCTCACTCATTTGTTTATTGACTCCATAGTTACTCGACCACTGAACACCTACCCTGCACCAGACACTTTTCAATGTTCTAATTCTCTTGTGTTTTCTCTTCTGTCATTTTCTTTTTTTTTTTCTTTCTTTTGACCCCTGGTATTCTGATCCTTTCTATCATTTTTATGGCTACTTTGATATATCTTGGGAGATGGAACACAAGTTGAACGACAAGTTTATAACATCAGAATATTTTATTTGTATCTTGTCTCTGCCTTCTTTTCTGCTCTCTACCTGCTGCTCACTTCCCCATTATGTGTTCACATACTTTTTTTCTAGCTCTAGGTTCCCCAAATAGGTTTGCCTATTTTGTTTTAGTTCAGAATGGCTTCTTATAGTGGTGTACTTCATTGAGAAATTAAGTTTTGACCACGGAAGTGTTGCTATATTGAAGAAATGGCATGCTGTTTGGATGTGGTACTCTCAGATTATTGACATTAAGACTTGCTAAATTTTAGTCTTTCCACTCCCAACCACCCCACTTTAATCCCAGGCCCAGGATAACCAGTCTTAACACTATAGCTTCTAGATTTTAAAATTTTATACACATGCTCTGTTTTCATTCCTGTTTTCTCTCCGATTTCCTGATTCTATGTTCCCCACGCTCTTCCTTAATGCTGGGCTGGCTCACTTATAAACTCAGGCAGAACAAAAAGGGGAGCCAAGGAAGAGGTTTTGCCTACCTGATGTGGCTCCTACCTCTGTTCTCAGAGGAGGACAAAAGGGATTGTTTTTGGGTCCCAAGACAGGATTCCGGATGGAACTTTGTCCCAGTTCTGCCCTCCCGCTTTCTGGCTCCAACTCTCCCCTTAGCAGTGAGACTGGCTGTCCTTGTCCTTGAGGTGCTGCAGAGTCACAGCCTGCGCTGGGGTGACATCTTCTGTGCCCATTGAACAGTTAGTTTCAGGGGTGTGCGATAGAACAGCAGGAGAGTTTGCTTCTAGAGTGAGTGCCTGGCAAAGACCTCATGAAATGTTTTTTCTTCTCCTTGTTGTGCTTTTGTGATCCTTCCATAGCAAATTGTTGTCCTTTAAGGTAAGGTAAGAGTTGAAACCACGTACCCCAATGGATTCATTCATCAAATGAATACAAAGATTTAGATGACATGTCTCACATACTTTTTGAGCAGCCACCTTGGAAATATATTCATTTTTATTTGAATGTTAGGTGATGCCTAGAGGATGATTCATTTGCAGTGGGTACATTTTAAACTAAAACTCTGAGTTAGCTCTGGTTTAAAAAAAATCTTTTTTGAAATAGGAAAAATTAAAATAGAATCAAGTGTTGAATTCAAATACATTATTATATTTTCTATCCAAACTCCTATTTTTTTTTCAACCATGGGCAGTTTTAATCAAGAATGAAGGAGCGGCCGGGAGCGGTGGCTCACGCCTGTAATCCTAGCACTCTGGGAGGCCGAGGCCGGTGGATCGCTCAAGGTCAGGAGTTCGAGACCAGCCTGAGCAAGAGCGAGACCCCGTCTCTACTAAAAAATGGAAAGAAATAATCTGGACAACTAAAAAAATATATATAGAGAAAAAATTAGCCGGGCACAGTGGCACATGCCTGTAGTCCCAGCTACTTGGGAGGCTGAGGCAGAAGGATCGCCTGAGCCCAGGAGCTTGAGGTTGCTGTGAGCTAGGCTGACGCCACGGCACTCACTCTAGCCTGGGCAACAGAGTGAGACTCTGTCTCAAAAAAAAAAAAAAAAAAAGAATGAAGGAGCAACTGGACACTCCCAGCCTTCATCTCTAGGGCTTGACCCATGGCTTTAGCTTCTCTGGCTGTGTCCTCATGATGGCTGTTCCGAGCCGCCTTTCCCTGCCATTCAAGGTGGTCAGGTGTTCCTTTGCCAACTGACTAGTGAGCCCCCTCCCCACCAAGCATCACAGGAGAGTTCTCCAGGCTGCCACGAACCCTCTGGGAGTTCTCAGGCCTCCCCCCAGGGCCCCTCTGCACTGAGCGCCCCACTCTTCTCTCTGACGGTTCTGCCCATCCTGCAGGAGCTTCGCACCTGGGAGGAGGAGCTGACTCGGGCTGCACTCCAGCAGAAGAACCAGGAGGAACTGCTGCGGCGTCGGGAACAGGAGCTGGCCGAGCGGGAGATCGACATCCTGGAACGGGAGCTCAACATCATCATCCACCAGCTGTGCCAGGAGAAGCCCCGGGTGAAGAAACGCAAGGGCAAGTTCAGGAAGAGCCGGCTGAAGCTCAAGGATGGCAACCGCATCAGCCTCCCCTCCGGTCAGTGGCCAGGGACCTGCTGGGCAGCAAAGAGCTGGTGTGGCAGCGGGTTTCAGGAGCTGGGGATGGAGCTCGGAAACACAAGGCCCCAGGGCTAAAAGCGGAGCCTGTTTAAAATGGGCCGTTGTGTTTGGTGGAAAGACTGGCTTGCTGAAAATCTACCTCACTCCCAGGCAATTGTCGAGTGTGAGTGAGCACAGACTATGAAGTGAGGATAGACCGGCGAGGTCCAGGCTGCTAAATCCTGGCGGCTCACACAGACGCATCTCACTTTAGGCAGACTTGGAGAAGGAAGCATGTAACTGGGGGAAAACAGTTCCAGGGTGTGCATGTGTGAGACAAGAGAAGTCTTGGCTCTGCAAAATAACTCGTCTCAGGGTTTCTTTAAAGAATGCATTCTTTGGATGCAGTCAAGAGTAGGTTTGATGTATTATATAATAATTTATATAATAAGATTTACCCATAGCCTTTGAGAAACACGCATCAGCTGAATACAGGTTCATTTATGATATTACAACCTTGGGGAAAATGTAAAGAGATATGAAACTATGAATTAGAATCTTTGTCGTGTGTAGTGTACCCGTGGAGGGAGGTGAGTGTCAAGTGTGTGTTTATGTAGATAAAAATGTCTATGGTGTTCTGAGTTGATAAGGCCCTGGGAAACAGGCTTATTAGAAGCGTAAAGAACCAAGGAAAAATGGCATCATAGGAGCAGTATTGGATGATTTTAAGCACTAGAATGGTGGCTTAAGTGCAGACGAGGGAATTCATTTAATGAATGGAGTGAATGTGTTCATGGGACATGTTTATTGGTTTCCTGGTTGCACTTTTTTCTCTTCTTTTTGGACAGCATGGAGTCGTTAAGCACCTCTCAAGCATCTAGGTGCCAGCATACTGTTGTGTGCTGGGGTTGCAGATATAAAAGCTATAATTCCCACCTGCAGGAAGGTCACAGTCTAGTGGGGAGACTTAGACGCAAGCGAGCAGCTATTTATTATACCTCTTTGATAGGTGAGGAGACTGAAGCTCAGGAATTCAGAGCTGCAAGCTTTACGTTCTTTGCACTGCACCCTGACTGCCTTGGACTATGTCAGAGTTGGAGCCATCTGCCCCATCTCCCACTTCCCCACGTTCCCCCCATGGGCTGGTTCTTAATACCCTGCTCTGCCTGCACGTAGTGAGAAGCATCAGTCTCCGTACTTTGGTCCACGAGAAAAGAAGGCCAAATCTATCTAATAATAGATAGAAACCAAGAATTTTGAGTTAAATTTCCCACAATAATCAACACGATCTCATGAGCTAAAAGCTATTCTGAATACATAATCGTTCCACCCGTGTACGTTATATAGACAGCTTTATGAAGACTGGCTAATGAAGTTCACTTGGCCAATGAATTTTTCATCTTATCGTACTTTTATCCTGCCCTGTCCCTTGGGAAAAATAGATGGTTCTGAAAGAGAACATTTCCCAGATGGACAAGGAGCTTTTCAGGAAACTAGGGCCTGTCCCTCAGTCCTGCCAGGAAACGTCAGATTGCTTACATGAATTTGATTATGGGAAGATTTTAATGCACACGCATGTGTTTGTCTTTCCTCATGCAGATTTCCAGCACAAGTTCACGGTGCAGGCCTCCCCCACCATGGATAAAAGGAAGAGTCTTATCAACAGCCGCTCCAGTCCTCCCGCAAGCCCCACCATCATCCCTCGCCTTCGCGCCATCCAATGTGAGACTGTCTCCCAAATTAGTTGGGGCCAGAGCACACCAGGGACACCTGTCCCCTGCTCTGTCCAGCCACCGACTGGCCCAGGCTTGCTCCATCCGTACCTTCTGCCACTCTTCTCGCCATGTGTATATACGTGCACATATGTCCGCACACCCTTAGCCTTCCCCTTGCTTCTCTCCATTAACTTTGCTGCTGTTTCCTCTCCCTAGTACTCTTAGTCAGATAGCAGCAGGGGGGTTTCTGGGTCCTGAAGGGGTCTAGGGAATTACAAAGCGATTTGGAAACTGGGGTGTGATATAGATACAGGATGGTACCTGGCCCGGGGACCTAGCGCACTCTCTGCCATATTTGGGGCATCATTGTTTTTCTTTCATGCATGCTTCCCGAGGAAGGATTTTTCTAAAGTATATCCTAAGGAAACTTGCCAAATACTTTATAATTGGCCAAATCTGGACCAATCTTATTTTTGCTGCCGTTTTTGCTGAAAAAAAAAATACACACATGTATATATATACATATATATACGCACATATGAATGAGTTCATTTTCCTGATTTAAAGATAGATCTCACTTAAAAATCCTGGATTTCTGGCTTTCCTTGAAAAATCAAACCAGAGGGTTCCCTTTTCTATTGGCTACAGCTGGCTGGAACTAATAGCAAAGCCATATGCCCCATGTTTTGCCTTAGTCCCCTCAACTCCCTGTTTTTTGGTAACTGGTCCACTTCGCTCATTTATGATGGAAGCCTGGTCCCTGAGGCGTTTGGGTCTGCACCCTGCTCTAAGGTGTCAGTGTCAGAGAATGCTCCTCTTCTCCTACCTACGATCTTTCTCTAGGCCTGTTCCTTCCCCCTCCTACTCCTGACTTCCTTCTCCACAGTCTTGAGCTCCTCATGTTCCTCCTTTCCAGCCCTTTCCTCCCAAAATGTCTGCACTTCCACACCTTCCTCGACCCTCATCTTTTTGCCCTTTCCTGCCTCCTCATTCCACTCTATATTTATTTCCACCCAACAAGATAAATTCCATAAGTCAGGTCTGTTTGGAACTCTGCTGTCTGGCTGGCCTGAGCTCTGGCTTTACATTGGATTTGTGAAAATTTGGGAAGTTTTCCCAAAATTTAATACTTTGAGAGAGCTGTATGATTGGTGGCTGAGAGCGCCATTACTTTTCTGGAAGGGTCCATGTGGGCTCAGCGTTTTCGATGAGGTCTAACTTCCCTGCAGCTCCAAGTGTGTGTGTGTGTGTGTGTGTGTGTGTGTGTGTGTGTGTGTCTAGCAGTGTAGAGGCTAGTTTTGGGATGCTCTGTCTGTCCATTTTCTAGATCCCACCCAACCTTCGTTATTCGCAGTGACACCAGGCGAAAGCAGCAAAACCTGGGGCAGGAGCTCTGTCATCCCGAAGGAGGACGCGGAGGAGGAGGAGAAGAGGGCCTCAAAGAAGAAGGGACGGACGTGGGGGCCAGGGACACTTGGTCAGAAGGAGCTTGCCTCAGGAGATGAAGGGTAAGAGCCAACTGAAGTGAAATTCTTTCTCACTTAAAGACAGGTACGCCATTTTAAAACATGTGACAAACCTTTTCTCCCTGTCGTCGTTTCAGCGCTTTCTGAGAAATGACAAGCTTCTTGATCTTTACAATAGAATTTTTCCCTCTCCTTGTGCCCCAGAACCTCTTAGGACAGGGATTGGCAAACTTTTCCCATAAAGAGCCAGATAATGAATATTTTAGGCTGTGTGGTGCTTCTGGCTCCGTTGCAGCTGTTCAACTCCCCTGTTGGGGCGCAGATGCTGCCAGGGACAACATGTAAGTGAATGATATGGCTGTGCGCCACAAACCTTATAAAGAGTTAGCCCACCACGTAGAGTTTGCTGACCCCTGGAGGTGTCGTACTCAGAGCAGCAAGTAGCCCAAGTGTTAACCAAATGTAAAAAGTTTTGCCAGAGTGTTCTACTTAATATACCTGGCTCTTCCCCCCTAAAACATCCATTAAGAGGACAGAGAAGAGAGAGCAGAGGCTAACAGGACTCTCTTGACTAGAGGCTCACCCTGAGGCAGGGCAGGCGGCATAACCCAGCCCTGGTAGTGCAGATGGATATAACTCCAGGGCCGCTAGCACTTCTTTCAGGCCTCACCCCGTAGCCACACTGACACGTATCAGGGCCTGCTCTGGGCAGAGACAAGGGGGCTTGAGTGCCTTGAATGTGCATCTGTTCTCACTTGTGGGGTCAAGGCCTAAGGGTCCGCTTCACCCCTGAGTCCCAGCTATTCACAGGCCAGGGCACTCGTAGTGTGGGAGTGAAGAGCTTGGATTCTGGCACCAGATTGCCTGGGTGTGAATCCCGGCTCCACCACTCCGAGCTGTGTGACCGTAATGTTTTCTCATCTATAAAATGGGGCTAATATTAGCACCCATCTCTTGGAGCTGATGTGAGGGTTAATTAAAGAAATTCATCTTTGTAAAGTGCATAGAGCATTGGCTGGCTCAGGGTAAGCATATGTAAGTATTAGCTGCAAGGGTTCTTCCTGGCTTCTCGTGCAATTCTATTTCGTATTTGAAGAATGGACAGAACAATGTATACTTATTCCTGGTGTTAGGATCTAGAATAGTGTTTCTTGATTTTCCTAAGTGCAAGCATAACCAGCAGTCTCCTTCACCTTTTTTAGACTTTCCAAAGAGCTTCTAAGGTTGAATATTGGCTTATAGGGGGCCTGAACCTGTAACTGGCCTTGGTAATCCTTCAAATACTAAAATTTCATGTCTAAGATCTATTATTTCTCCAGGTCAGATCTGAGTTAAAGGTGAAAATAACAGTATAGTTCATAAAAGATTGACTCTCTGAAGCTAGGCTTCAGAAGTCACTAGATACTTTTAAATAGAAAATCTAGATATGTAGGACAAAGTAGCTAAGCTGTGCAAGAATTCAGCAATTGAATCCTTCGGGGGTGGCAAATTGCTCTATTCTACTAAGTGCTGTAGGAGCAAGAGCTCTCCAGTTTGTCCTTTGAGCCCTGGGTTAGAGTAGGGTTGAGCTGGGTCCAAGAAACTCAATCACCCTGAGTCTTTTGATATTTCTTGACATTAATGTGATTCCAGGTAAAGTTTACCCGGCTTGCTATGGATTCAAGTAATTTCTATGGTTCTCCTTCATTTAGAGATATTTTTTGTCTGGGTAGTAAATTAACATTTATTTCACATTATAAAATATTAACTTTGGGATTTTCCTCCTCCTTCCATAGATTTGCCTTCACAAACTTTTGAAGCAATTCAAAATATATGACTTAATTTTTCATGATCCACAGATCCTATTAAAGAAATAAAAGTTCATTTCATCCAGTCTCAAGTAAAGACCTCTTTAATGTCACAAATGTTTGAGAACCTCTAAATGATAATATTTCTAAATTTCATACCTGTTGACCAAAGAAAATATGTAATGACCAAAAGCTATTTTGAGTTCAGCACTGTTAAATAAATTCGCATCTTCCTCCTTTTGAAAAACAGTAGGTATCGGTCTACAACATATGCACTTGTCCGTAGACAGCTTTGGGGAGCCATAGATTTACAGGCCCCTGTGGCTGCCCAGGAATCTTTGTCCTACAGATTGGGAGGTCTTGGGCCTGTAGCAACTTAAGCAGGGTCATCTGGTTAAGATTCTTTCACGGCGTGGGCTTTGCCGACTGGACCAGGGGCAGGTAGCTGGCAACGTATTAATAACTCGAGTCCAGTGTTGAGTACACGTTTTGGTGCGGGAGAGGCTGAGCTGATGTGCCCTCCATTGCCTGCTACTGATTGTCTTTATTTGTTGAAGATCCCCTCAGAGGCGTGAGAAAGCTAATGGTTTAAGTACCCCATCAGAATCTCCACATTTCTACTTGGGGTGAGTCTAATCGTCACCCTTTCCCCAGCTGTGCTGGTAACAATCCCTCTTCCGTTTCCTCATTCTCATAGCACACCCCATAGAACCAAGTCTCGTTATTGCCAGGGCTGAACTGACTTTGATTTCATTTTTGTTTTAAGTAGTACCATCGTGCACCTTGGGAAGATTCCTTTGTTGATCTAACTTTACCTTATTCTTCACTCTGCTGACCACTCCAATTCTCGGCATATTCCTGGCACCCTTAGCTTTAGAGAGAAGAAAACGTAGCTTTTTGTCATTTGGTCTTGAGCACTAGTTTTGACTTTGCTAATTTGGATTTTCTTAGATCCAGAGCTAAAAGTGAGGTTGCAAGATTATAATTTAGAAGTCCCAGGCTGTGGGTTTAGTGGCAGGCTTATCTCTGGCTCTGTATTTTCGTTGAAACCAGGGGTGGCTGAGATGTACTTTAATTCATTAGTATTTCTGATAGCACTTGAAACAGAGTTCTGTGGTCAGGGGAAAAGTTCATCCTTCCCCCTCCTTAAGATAGGCTGGGACTCTGGGGAGAGGGGGCTTTTAGTTGAACATTTCTTTCTAGAGTTAAAAAAGGAGCCACCTCTGGTCATAATTCCAATATCTCCAAGGCAACCACAGCCCACAGATTCCTCGGTCCTCCCTTCACTGTCCTCTAGGGAAAAGACCAGTGCCCCTGGGCCTCTGATCCCCTCATGCCGCAAGGGGGTCGGCAGGGTGCCCAGGCTGTCTCCTCAGAGAGTTACCGGCTTGCCACATGAGCTGATTACAGGGATTTGAAAGTGAGCTCCTGTCCTCTTTCTCTCAACCCCCAGACAAACCGAGGGCTCTGAGTCAGCACTGTGTATTACCCCACATAGGTCTGTCCCAAAGTGCACTGGGTTGGCGCAGCTTTGTTAGTTGATTTTTCTTTTTGAAAAGCGGATGGCTTTGAAAGTTGCCTAAGCATGCCATAAGCTTGGAAGGAGACAGAAATGGTGTGAGTGGAGTGGCCTGGCCCACCTCTGCTAGCTCTGCTGCCCGGTGCTTGCCTGGCTCTGCAGGTCTTTGCATTGCAGCATTTTGAACGTCATGAGTGCATTTTGTTCAGTGTCTGTGCATTGAGTGGATGGATCCAGGCAAGACCCCCACCAGCTGGGCAATCCTTATCCTTTCCGTCTTTTTGTACCAGCCTGCCACCAGATCTTTCTGTAGTCCCATGGCAGCATGTGGGGGGGGGGTGCATCCTATCACTGCTTTGCCTTCCCTGGAGCATGTGCACTTCTGTCTTTGAAGCAGGTGGGCTCAGAAAGAGTTGTTTCTGTCCCTCAAGGCTCTGTGGCGTAATAAAGCAGATGGGAAAACACATTCCCATAAGCCCATGGAGCTGAGGTTGAGTAAGGAAAATAGCCAGTTCTGACAGTGTCCTTCTGTCCTCTTACTCAGCCTCAAATCCCTGGTAGATGGATACAAACAGTGGTCCTCCAGTGCTCCCAACCTGGGGAAGGGCCCCAGGAGCAGCCCGGCCCTACCTGGGTTCACCAGCCTTATGGAGATAGGTAAGCATTGCTCTTATCTCGGTTCTTTCCCTGCTCCCTCGGGGAACCCTTGCCCAGGCTTCTAGGGCTGTTTAAGGACCCCTGGACCTCCCATGGGGGTTGTCTCCTCTTTCTCTCAACTCCCTGCCCCCACCCTATCCCTTCTTAGTTTGCTCTACACCCATTTCATTGAGTCTTCCCAAATCCCCATTTATTCCTATAGCTACCATGGAGCCTGCCCTTGGAATTCTATCCAAGGGGCCAGTAATAGTCCCCTTGGGGCAGTGCAGAAGGGTGAGGCCTCGCACCAGGCATTTCCCTTTTCTGGGTCTGTTTCCTCATATCATAATGTGGGGAGTCCACACAGTGGAGGATGGTGGTAGAGACATTCCTGCCTCCCTCCCAGGGAGCTTTCCCAGTGTTGGCGGTGACTACTGCATGGGGAAGGGCTTCTCCAGTCTCTCAGACAGTGGTATCTCTGTAGATTTCTAAGGCGATGATGCGTCAATCCATAGAGGTTGGCCTTCCATGTAGGAGATTCTAACCCTTCACAGGAGCTGGTCTTAAGACAAGTTGCTAAGCCATCATTCTGGAAACCCAGAGGCCCTTCCCATTTTAAGATACCAAAACATTAGGAATGTTCCTGTTCTATCCAGTGTTCTAGAAACCCATACTGGACTTTGTGTTGAGGATCCCTTTTGAAAAGAGTAGCGAGTTACCAGATGCCCTTTTCTGCAAATAGGGAAACGGGCTCCAGAATGGAGAGTGACTTCCTCACGTTGGTTACAGCTGAGTGTGGGAGGATGAAGCCCGAATGTCCAATTCCACGTCCTGTTCGTCAGACCATTTGACCTTTGCATCCCTGACACTGAGCCAGGAGGGCCGGGTTCGGGGGAAAGGACCACATTCTCATTCTTGCTGCTTCCTCCCCATTTCCTATCTCCCTTCCATTCTCATCTTCACAGAGGATGAGGACAGCGAAGGCCCAAGGAGTGGAGAGAGTCGTCTACAGCATTCACCCAACCAGTCCTACCTCTGTATCCCATTTCCTCGTGGAGAGGATGGGGAAGGCCCCTCCAGTGATGGAGCCCACGAGGAGCCGACCCCAGTCAACTCAGCCACCAGTACCCCTCAGCTGACGCCAACCAACAGCCTCAAGCGCGGCAGTCCTCACCACCGCCGTTGCGAGGTGGCTCTGCTTGGCTGCGGGGCTGTTCTCGCAGCCACAGGCCTAGGGTTTGACTTGCTGGAAGCTGGGAAGTGCCAGCTACTTCCCCCGGAGGAGCCTGAGCCACCAGCCCGGGAGGAGAAGAAGAGGCGTGAGGGTCTTTTTCAGAGGGCCAGCCGTCCTCGTCGGAGTACCAGCCCCCCATCCCGCAAGCTCTTCAAGAAGGAAGAGCCCATGCTGTTGCTAGGAGACCCCTCCGCCTCCCTCACGCTGCTCTCTCTCTCCTCCATCTCCGAGTGTAACTCCACCCGCTCCCTGCTGCGCTCCGACAGCGATGAGATCGTGGTGTATGAGATGCCAGTCAGCCCAGTGGCGGCCCCACCCTTGACCCCGTGCACCCACAACCCCCTGGTCAATGTCCGAGTGGAGCGCTTCAAGCGAGACCCGAACCAGTCTCTGACTCCCACGCATGTCACGCTCACGGCCCCCACGCAGCCGAGTGGTCACCGGCGGACTCCTTCTGATGGGGCCCTCAAGCCGGCGGCTCTCCTGGCCAGCAGGAGCCCCTCCAGCAATGGCTTGAGCCCCAGTCCTGGAGCAGGTGGGTCTTGTCCTCTTCCCTGTTTCTCTTTCCTTTCTTTGTGCCTCCCCAGGGAGTGACGACGTTGGCAGGTGCCTCGTTTCCTTTTTCCACTACTGGATTTGCGTGAACTCCATTCTTCCTATTAGTCGAGAAATACTGATCTGGGGTCAGGGAGTGGCCAGGGTTGGCTGACTTCTTTCTGCTCTGTGCCCTGAGGATTGAAAGAAGACGGGAAGGTTGTAGGAAGAACCAGACCTGGGACTCCTGTGGGATGTTCAGACCCTGGGCCTTTGGGGTCAGGTCGTGTTTTCATGGTATGGGAAGGGCAGGAGTGTAGCTTCTGGTTATTCCCTGAGGAGGATGCTGCAGTTCCCAGCAAGGAAACCTTCGCTGCACGTAGGAGGGGTATTTTCTGCCGCATAGCTGGGCTCTTGCCTCTCATTATAGCATTAGTTCACACACCCTCGTAAGGCAGGCTTCCGCCCATTCTTCACACCCTCCAACACTCATCCCTTACTCATGCCTGCCTCTTCAGACAGGACATGTGTCCAGGTAAATTGCTGTCCCTGTGCATGTGCTTGCCCTCCCCAGCTGACATGTGAAGCGCTTGTCACACACTCATCCTTGGTCTTCCCTGCCACCATCCCTTGCTCCCTAGAAGATCTAAGTCCGACTTGGAAACAGCATCTTGTCCAGTAGGGAAAGAGGGGATGGCAGTACCCTTTCAATGAGATGTGAGTGTCAGTGACAATTGTGTTTAACCAGTTGGTTTGACCTTCCCTCTTGTAGATATTTTTGTTATACTCAGGTATGTGACCTCTTTGGGAATAGAGAGCCTATTAGACTTCTGTTATCTAGCTCTGGTCCCGTCACGTGTTTATTCAATGGATGAACAGTGAATGGACAGACATTCCCTTAAGTCAGGGGTCAGCAAACTCATTTTGGTAAAGGGCAAGATAGTAAATATTTTAGGCTTTGTGGGTCATACAGTTTCTGTTATAACTACTCAGCTATGTTGCCGGGGTGGGAAAGCAGACTTTGTATGTGGCTGCATTCCAGTAAAACTTTGTTTACAAACATAGGTGGCTGGCCTGTGGGTCATTTGCGGATATCTGCCTTAAGTTATTTCATTGCAGATGTGACCCCCATGTGTCCTATTATTATTACCAGATACAGGGACTATTACCTTCTGGTTCACGGTTGTTTCCCCAGTGCCCCCCAGGACACTCCATGGCACGTAGGTGCTCCATACGTGTTTGTTAATGCGTGTTATCCCTAGTGTGTCGGGATGTGGCAGGTGGGGAGGGAGCCATGTAAATCTGGCCCAGAAATCCGGTACTCTCATCTCATGCCTCTCCCTTTGTCTCTTGACCAGGAATGCTGAAAACCCCCAGTCCCAGCCGAGACCCAGGTGAATTCCCCCGTCTTCCCGACCCCAATGTGGTCTTTCCCCCAACCCCAAGGCGCTGGAACACACAGCAGGACTCTACCTTGGAGAGACCCAAGACACTGGAGTTTCTGCCTCGGCCTCGGCCTTCTGCCAACCGGCAACGGCTGGACCCGTGGTGGTTCGTGTCCCCCAGCCATGCCCGCAGCACCTCCCCAGCCAACAGCTCCAGCACAGAGACACCCAGCAACCTGGACTCCTGCTTCGCCAGCAGCAGCAGCACTGTGGAGGAGCGGCCTGGACTGCCGGCCTTGCTCCCGTTCCAGACAGGGCCACTGCCCCCTGCCGAGCGGACGCTTCTGGACCTGGATGCAGAGGGACAGAGTCAGGACAGCACCGTGCCGTTGTGCAGAGCCGAACTGAACACACACAGGCCCTCTCCTTATGAGATCCAGCAAGAGTTCTGGTCTTAGCATGAGAAGGGTCGGGGCGGGCAAGGGGGGAGCGGGAGGAGGTGGGGGAGCTGGCTGGTACAGCCCTTTCTCAGAGTTGGACCCCTTGAGATCCAGCCCTGCTTCTTGCACTGATAATGCACTTTGAAGATGGACGGGATGGGAACAGGGCCACTTCAGAGGGTCTCTTGCCCTGCAGGGCCCTTCTACTCCTATCCGCTGGGGGGACTGTGGCCATCAGTTCTGGCTGTGTAGGGGAGGGTGGGGTGCGTGCATGTCCCCCACCCTCCAGTCTTCCTCGCCTTTTGGGTGACCCTGCAGAGTCACTCAGCCAAATCTATCTGCTGCTCCCTGTCCTCAGCCAGTTGGGTATGCCCAGAGCTATCCTGGGTTTCTCTGTCAGCCCTGAGTTCAGCCTCCTAATGTCAGTATTGGAGGTTCTGGGATTGGCTTTGCTCCTTTTCCATTCTCCCCAACACCCATGAATTGGAATCTCATTTGGTGTGAGATCTGAGCTTTTCTGTGCCCTAAACCCTCACATGCCAGCTGGAAGACTGAAGGCAAGGTGGCCCAGGGTGGGGACATAGGGTTGGTGGGCCTGGCACTACCTATCTGCACTTACTCATTTGGGCCCACAGGTGGAAGAGGGAACTAACTGCCTCAGAGAGAACTGGTGGGCATGGGGTGTTAGGAAAAATACAGTCATGTTGCAGTGAAGAGGGTGACAGAGTCTGTCCTTGTTCCTTTTGGAAACACTCAAAGAAGGGCAGAAACCAGTACCTGTTGAAGGTACCCATCTACCTACCTAGGGTCAGGACATGGTCAGACCAGGTTCTGATACAAACATTTGCTCATCCTAGGAATAGTTTCTTCGGAGACTCACTCATTGGTGCCAGTTCTGAAGTCAGAGACAAAGTTCTGCTGTTTGGTCCTTTTCTTGTCCGAACTTTATACGTTATTCCCTTCCCTGGGTCTTCTTTCCAATCCCTGGACTCCCTGGGCTTTAGGGCATGTGTTTGGTTAGTAGATATTTCTGCAGTGCATCAGGATAGCACATGGTGGTGGGTCATGGACCCTGGGAGTTGGGGATCTCTTGTCAACCAGGCCATGCATTTTGTGATGCCCTTGAAGTAAAATGGAGCCATTGGTAATACCTTCTGTAAATGGATGCGATAAAGTGATGCTGTTTATAAGGTGCCCAATGAGCCACTGATGTACAATAGCCTTGAGGTCCAAGCACTGGAAAGTGACCAAGTCCTCCTTTGTCTCTGTGCACAGGTAGCTTAGTGCTGGGTAGGAAGGACAACAGAGGCCAACCCTGACTTTCCTGGAATTTATTTCCTTAACTTGAATATTGAGCTACTTCTGCTCCTGAAGCTTTCTCGTGTGCATCTTTACTGCTCCATTACTCTGAGGCCTCCTGTGCTGTGTGTGAATAGTTGTCTTTATGTGGGAAAACAATGCAGTTGGAAGTAGAGTCCTTAGGTCATGCTCCTCTTCGCTCAAGACTCTAAATGTTGCTTCACTGTCTTTTATCTTGTAATATTTCCCTGCCGACATTGAAGGTCCATCTGCAGGTTCTTCGTGTTTGCTGCCTGGATGTCAGAGTGGGGAGAGCGGTGTAGCCAGCGCCAATGGGGAATTTGGTCATGGCTCTTCCTCTGCAACTACAATAGAAGTCCTGCCCTGGGGATCACTATAGAGTGACCTTGGTTTTCAAATTGTTCCTTGCTTTATGGGCCCATGAACACTTTGGTTCAAGGGTCCCACCAAGTCTTGGGCAGGGGAGGCACTACTGATTTTGTTGTCCAGGGTTTTGTTATTGTATCTCATCTCCCTCCTTCTCTTGGTTCAGCAAAGCCGATACGTAAGAGATTAATTTTGCCCCCATTCCCCTACTCCTCAGCTAGGAGGGGAAAAAATGTGAATCCTATCAACAGTTCCAGCCAAACAAGCGATTCCTCTTCATTGTTGATGGGGAGAAGAACACAGAATAGTCTGTCCAGGGCCCTCCATGGCCCCCTCCCCTAAGCTGTGAACACATCTGTCTACCCTTGGCACCACTAAACGGTACTCTTGTAGGGTGCAGCCTGTAGTGAAATCTAAACCATGCTGGCTCCAGACAGTGCTCTGTGGTATGAGGCAGGGATTTTTCCTTTGTTCATTTTTTTCTTTTTGCCATTTTGTTAGGTTGCAGCCATCAGTGTCAAGTCACTGATGTAGTGTAGACTGAATGGCGCCACCTGCCATATGAATGAGGGGTCGAACCCAATTCTACTCAACCATCCAGGGACAAGACAAGCGAAGGCTGGGTCTTTGCTAAGGAAATAATCGTCCCTGAAAGCAGGGTTATTCTGAAGGTACTTCTGTGGGCACCATGAAGATGGTGGAGTTATGTCTCCCAGACCCCCCCATGTCTGGGGGGCCCCTGTCTGCTGCACCCCCTCTCTGGGCAGGGCTGGTGGTGGGCCGAGGACCTGTGGAGTAGCAGGTCTGAGTGAGTGGCTTTCTATCCACTTGGGTTCCCTCACTCTGTGGCATGGTGGGGAGCAGGCCCTGGGGCTGTGGATGGGACACTGGTGCTGCAGTCGTCTGCCTGTCCTTTTCCCCTTCCTTCCCTTTCCTCAGAGACAGCATTCCTTCTGCTCTTGGCAGGTTTTCCCCACGTGGAAGATGTGGCAGGAGCAGATACTGCTCTCTGTCCCCGCCCCAGAGATGCTTCAGCAACTACTGCTGATTCGGATTATCCACTGTCCACCCTCTGGGGGACCCAGCCTGCTGCCAGGAGGCTGAGTAGATGTCTCAGTTATCCTTCTGTTATTTCTAAGAGGCTTTGGTGGGTGCTCTTAACTTGGTATCCTTTGGCATCCGCGGAATCTGGTAGCAGTAATAATAATAACAACCATAATGATATCCTCCATTTGGACAACTCAAAAGACCGCCAACTTGTCCTCCTGACCTTTACAAAATGACACCATTTTCCTTCCACATTTAATATACTTGCTGCTAGAAAGGGGGTGGGGGTGCTTCAAGATGAAGATTCAAGTGAAGAGAAATTAAAAAGCTATTTGGACTAATGGCTGAGTCGGGCTGCCAGACTCTAAGACCTGAGCAAGTTGGCTATCTTCCCTGTTCTGCCCTTACTGTGTGACCTTAGGCTTGTCTCTTAGCCTCTCTCAAATTTCCTTCCTTTCAGAGTGATCATCACGTGCTTCCCAAGGGCAATGGGAATGTGTACCATAGAAGGTCAGCAGAGCATGGTGGCACCTTGCCAGACTCCTAGCAGAAGCTTCCTTCATCGCTACAGGATGAATTGCTGAAGCTGACTGCATTTCTCACTGTCTTGCTGCAAGGGGGCACGCCTTTAGTTTCATGCTTTGGCTTCTGGGAGAGGAGTGATTTGGCGTTGCCTTAGCATGACTCAGGCAGGCCATGGTCAGGCACATGCTCTTCTGTGACATTTCTCCTCACTATTTGTGTCTTACAGAGGAGGAAATGCAGATGGGGCAACAGACTGACAGTTGGCTGTCTCTGATTTCTTGGGGTCATCCCCAGATTCTGATTTGTTTAGAACCTGGAATTAGGCCAATTCCTGGAATAATCTTTGGAAAAGGGTCCCCTTGCCGTTGGGACATGAGTCATGGTGTAGGATTCCTCACAAAGCCCCCTTTCCCTCAGTCCACTGTTGCCCAGGGACACAAGGAGACACCCCTAGGACATCTGGGCCTGGCTTTTGGTCATCATTCTTGTCTTCACGGTCCCCACATTGGAGTCGCCTTCCCTTCTCTCTCCCCGCGCCCACGAAGGAGACACCTCCAGAGTGTTCCTTCTCATCTGGCTTTTAACACAACAAAGAGCACTGGGTGGCTGTGGATGGTTCACCCCGAGGTTGAAATACCCGTCCCGCAGGCCCCTCTGTGGCTGCAGACCCTTGACGTTTCACACGTGTTTGTTTGAACCTGTGCCTTCGAGTCAGGTGTGTGAGGGCCGAATCAGGCAGGTCAGAAACACTCATTGCCTCGGGAAGGATTTGGAGGAAGAAGCAGGTGCTGCCATTTCTGTAGTTTCAGGCTTTTCCTGAGGGCTCTGCCAGAGGTTGTCGACTTGGGTCGGAGGTGGGAGCGGCCCTCAGGGCGCTGCAATCGTAGGGAAACATGGCGGCAGGAGCCTGGTGAGCTGAGCTTCCGCTCACTGGCTGTGGGAGTTGCTATTAGTCGTTCCCCTTCTCTGGACCTCAGACGCCCAACTGGGAATGATGCTACTCACCTGCCCTACCTGAAGCCCTTTTAACTTCAAAGTGTGTGGCCCTGGAGCCCACGGTCCAACACTGATAAGCCTCACCTTGCTAGATCATTGCCCTTTGTGAGGAAACGTGTGTGTAAATACACGTATGGGTGCAGGTCAGAAACAGCTACTTCGTATGGTTCAACCTCACACACCAGCTGCCTCTCTCCTCGGCTTCAGATCTGAGAATGACTTCTCCTTGGAAAGATACGGTTATTGTTAGGAACACATTCCCAAATGCCTCTCTTCTTTCAAACAGATCGATGTTTTCCTAGATCAGGAATTCAACTTAATGAAAACCCATATATGGAAAAAAAAAAAAAAAACCCTCCAAAACCCTACTGCTACTTCTGGGGAGGACCTTAGCCCCGGGCTTTTCCCTGGCATTGCTGCCTGGGCACTCACCCCCTTAGGTGCTGGGGTTGGAAGGCAGGCCGTAGAAGCTGAAATCCTGGCTGATTAAAGCTCATTAACAGGACATAGGTGCCTAATTAGCCTGACCCAGCCCTGGACTTCTGGTTGGCTGTGCAGGCCAGGTGAGTCTCTCGTTGACTTCCTCTCTGTTGACTATTTGTCATGTGTCCTGCTGAGATATTGACAGTCGGGCCCCACCCCCTTGATCGTCCATTTCCAGTCTTGGGCCCTGGAAGCCCGGAAAGTACCCGGCCTCCCTAGGCTGCTCAGGAAGCCCTGACACTTGATGTTCAGAATGTTAGACTCGCTCCTTGATCTGGAGCTGGTAGGACTGGTCCTTCCTGATTCTTACTGCCTGTGGTTCCTGTGTTCCCTGCATAACCCTTGCAAACAGACCCTGCTGTCCCCTGACCTGTCTTCCGTCCTGCCTAGTCTGACCTGGTCTCCCTGGCAAGAGCCCACCCCCTGGTTTTACTTGCCTGATTGGCAGGTGTGGACGTGACAACTAGATAGGTGTCTCAGGATGGGACACTGAAATACAATTCCAGGGGTTCAAAGACAGGCCTTTCCTGCGGGCACGTGTGGCGTGGTCATCTGGGAATGTTGAACTCAGAGGTCAGAATGGTCGTAAGAGGAGTCCTGGCGAGTGACGGCCCCGCGGACATGGTGTTGCTTGCTCTGCGCTCACCAAAGTCCAAGGCCAGGCTTCAGAAGTAATATGTAGCCATGTTTCTGAAATCCTTCATGCCTAGCTAGACACCTGCCCAGAGAGAGCCAGGCTTTACTTAAAATTTTGATACTGTATGTGTCGCGGATTTTTTCATTAATTCTGATTTTCAGAAACATTGCATTGAACTATGATTTTTCTTCATGACTGAGTTTTTTGGTGCCCCCATGAATTTTGCATCCAAGGCGAGTGCCTCACTCACCTCACCCTAGTCCCAGCCCTGCCTGCCCCTCACCTGGGCCTGTGAAGGGGGCTTGGGCACCACTGTGAAGTAGGTCTCCGTCTTTTTCTAATTACCCTTCCCCTCAAGTCCCGAGTGCGATGGCAGTTCTCCGAGAATGTCTGCATTTAATAGGAGTGTGTCGGCTTATAACAATGAAACATCTAGGAGTTTTTAAATTTGGATCTGTAACTGGGGGTGACTTTTCCTTGGCTGTCTTTCAGGCCCTCTGAAACCCCAAGGCCACTTACGGGTGTGTATGTGTTCTGGGGGGGGGAGGGAAGCGATTACAGCAGAGAGGATCCTTTAGATGCTCTTTCTTATTTTTAAACATTTTTTTCAGAATGCCCCCTGTTAGATTCTCATCTTAAACCTCTTTGGGACATCTTTGAATTCCAGGAGAAGTGAATAAACTTCACTCGTTCTCTCTTCCAGCTATCAGAAGGGACTGCCATGAGTGGAGGTTTCTCCCTTGCATGCCAAGGACAGCGTCCCCAGCACTGTGCCTGCCCAGTGAGTCTTACAGTGTCACCCATCACATCCTCTGCCAGTGTCGTTTCTGCTACCGTCATTTTTCTCTGTCGTCTTTATTTCATTCTCAAAATCACCTTCGGTTTCAGAAGCTGTGCTAGCTAGAGCTGCTTTCTTCATCGCTGTCAGAGTGCGGCGTGGATTGATCCTGGCCTAGGGTGGGGACTAATGAATTACAAGAAACCATTAATTTCTTCCACATGGGGGATGCTATCCTAGAGATTTATATACAGAAATTTTTTGATTCCTTACAACAATCCTGGGAGGTAGGTGGGTGTTACCCCCATGTCAGGATGTGGAGACCGAGGCTCAGAGGGTTCTGTAACTTTCCCAGGGGCACACAGCTGGGAAGCAAGTTGCTGATCTGCCTGGTTCCAAAGGCATCTCTCCTTTTCCTCTGAGCACATTTCTAGGCCCCTGCTTAAAAGCAGAGGTAGAACTGGCCTAGCTTGGGTCCACCTGGGCTTTGAGATTTGCCCAAGGAGGAGTCGTGTCCCCTGGCTTACCTGTGCTCTGCCTGTGTGACCAGACTTACCACCTCCCCAAGCTCAGCTGACCTGCTCTGTGCTGCCGGCTGCTTTCTGCTCACCATGTCCTCTCCACGACTCTTCAGGGATTCATAGCACACAGGTTGCACGTGTCGATTCTGTCGCTCTTTTCCCAGCACCACGGAAGGCTCTGGGCCTCTCTCCCTTCTGTCTCCAGCCCCACCAGATCTTGCTGGAACACAGATCTTGCTTTGTGTTCCAGCTTCACCCCACTTTTCTCCCAGTCTCTTGAGCTTGGAAGCCTTATTGTAACTCATGTCTCCTCCTTGGGAACTTGAAATCAGGCTTTTGCCTTTTTGTCATTGAGCCACATGCCCTTGGTACCCAGTGGTAGCAAAGAAGGGAGGTGATGGACTTGTTGACTTTCGTCTCTGATTTCCCTCACTGCCCTTCCCCCCATTCACCCACAGCCACACCCCCCGATATATTAGAGTCTAAGACTGTATTTTTTAAAGCATTAAGGAAAGGAGTTGGAGATGGGTTTTACTTAGTTAACAGAAAAGCTTTCTTTGGGATTTTCCTCCCCCTTAGGGCCTTTGAGTCTAGGTAAAGTGAAAGTTCATATGTGTTCCTTTCGTTCCTCTGTAATTAGCTACTAGTTTTTGCCCCTAGTCCTTCTCTGCTCCAGTGTCTTGTCCGTGTGTCCTGACCCTGTGTCGTTGAATTCCCACGTTGCTCTGGGATTTAAGTTATTGTATGTTGTCGACACTATTTAAAGATGAAAAAGTCCTGAAGGAAACTCACCAGGTTCTTTCCTGTGGCTTTTGTTTTTTTTCTTTCGAGGTACTGTAAATTGTCCACTAGGGGTGCCAAGCGGGCTTGGTTCGATGGCTAAACCTCTTACCGTGTTACAGTGTAATGCCGATCTCAGCCTGGTCTCCGCCAGAGCACACAGAGACTTGAATAAAACTGTTACAGCGATGACTTCTGGTTTGCCGTGGTTCTTTGTCAACTTGTCCTTTCCTCCCTTTTCTCTTAAATTTAACTAGATGTTACTGGGCCGGTTCCAGGGAATTTCCATATGGAGGAAAAAAATAACTGTGGAGGGAGACGGAAATGCCGCAGGAAGGAGGAGGTGGGTGAGAAGCCTCTCTGAGGGCCTGACGGCCCCTAACTGGACCTCATGAGCCTTTGTGAGCAGCGGTGCTGGACGTCGCCTGCCCACACCATGCGGTCTCTTCTTGCGGTTGATTTGCACAAAGGTCTTGGATATTTTGGCTTGCAGAGCCACTGACTTCTCCCACCATCATCCACACTGAGGCTTGCCCTGCGAATGGCGCTAAGAGGACAAATACGAAGGAAGTTGTAGATAAGATTTGCCAGCTGTGAGTCGTGGATTCCTGTGGCTCTGATACGCTCAATGGCAGTTGTCAGCTGTGTGGCCCTGGGCAAGCCACTTAACTTCTCTGGGCCTCTTCTGGAGCAAGCTGATCACAAAGCAGCCTTTGTGCTCTCCCTTTGCGGGATGTTGCGTTGGGTGGGAATGAAGATAGAAGCAGGCGGGATGCATCTTGCTTGGGGCCGTTCTTCACCACGTGAGTCCCCAGTTTTGTCCTTCAGCTACATGTAGAAAAATGGCTTCTGATCTTACATGTCACAAAACTTCATGCTTTAATGCTGTGACCTTTCATTTCACTCCTGACCTCTTCTTCCCTTCCACTGGCCCCTGGGGAAGGGTGACTCCGGGGTGAGGTTTTGTGCTGATGCTTGGCCTATGAGGGGAAGGCTGACCCTTTGCTGAGCCTCAAGGTCAGTTTGATGTGGGTCCAGATAACCTTGGTAAAGCAGACTGGGCACAAAGGACAAGCTGACCGAACTCCTTGCTGGTGCCATGTGGGAAGGTGCTGTATGCTGTTAGCGTGTGTGTGGATGGCTGCATGCTTCTGAAAAGCAGTTTGGCCGTGTGGTATTAAGAACTATAACACGGCCCCAGTAATTCCATAAACGAGCACAGCGTGCCAGGCTTTGCACTAAGACCTGACCTACATTACCTCGTTTATAGTATGTCAACATCCTTAGGAGCAGGTCCCATGATTACTGTCCATTACGTGAAGAAAGTGTCAGAGAGTAGAGTAACATGCCCAAGACCCACGACTGGCAGATGGTGGAGCTGGGATTTGATTCTAACGTCTGCGCTTGTATCATAAGAATGAGTTGGATACAGACAAAGACTTCTTTGCAAGTCATCCCAACATTATTTACAGGAGCATTCAAGTGACTAAATCACCCAAACAGGATTTTGGGGTCTACCTCCACCCTCTTCCTCACCCAGCAGTATAGAATCTGAGAAAGGGAGAGCAAGAAGGTTCTCTTTACAAATTAGAAATACTCTAAATGCCTGACTCCAGGGAGTTGCTTAAACTGCTGTTTGCAAGACATTTATTGAGTACTTTCTATGTGCGGGGTACCAGCTGGAATTTGGAGATTCCAGCTCATTCAGACAGGTTCTCAAAGACCTTGCACTCTGGTGGGAGAAACCAAAATATAAAGAAATCCGTTTAATGTAACGTGGTCAGCGCTCGGGCTGCACGCTAAGGGAGCACTGTGGACTGGGCTTAGCCTGGCTGGGGCTTCACAGAACACTCAGGCAGATGACGCCTGAATTGAGTCCTAAAGGACGGAAGGGCACGAAGGCATGAAAGGTTGAATTGCTCCCTTTCCTTGCAGGCAGCACTCTTCTCTCTCCTTCCTCCTTTTTAAAAAGTGAACCCTTGTCATACCTCAGCCTAGGTCCCTATCTCTGGTTTTATCACCAACTATATGAGACATTATGTAGCCATTAAAGTTAGATTATTGAAGAATAATTAAGGAAATAGGAAGATGTTCACAATAAATTAAAGGACAGGATGCAAAACCTTCAAAAACAATTTGATCCTAATTACATATAGAAAATATATTTCCATCTTTTAAAAAAATACACATTTGATAGGCATAGGGAAAAAACTAGAAGAAATTCAGATATCTTTGTGGACAGGTATCATGATTTAAAAATGTTCTTTTGGCATTTTTAAAACTCTTTTACAATGAATACAGGTTACTTTTATATTCAGCAAAACAATGGCAAATAAAATAGTTTGGAGGATACTTTCCCATGATACCAGGATTCCCCATAGACGTTCCAGGGGCCCAGGCCACTTGCTATAAGGCTGTCTCCTGCCCTGAGCAATTTACCCAGGTAACTCCAGAAGTCCTGCTCTTGGAAAGCAGAACTGGGGCCAGGGCCAGCTAACGGGATCTCCCCCTTGCCCCTTCTTCATCCGTTTCCTCCAGTGCAGAGGTGGTGCTGGAACGGCGAGTCGCCTGCAGTCTGCAAGTGAGAGCTGGTGAGGGCACACGAACAGAGAAAGTTCTAAGACAGGAGGTGCCGCGGAGGTCTCCTAGAGGGCACAGCTGGTTAGGAATGTGAGATCCTGGCCGGACGGACAGGATGCTCCTGCAGCACAAGCACACGCCCCTCCGTGGAAAGAGCTGGGCTGGGCCTTGGTACACCACACCCTGTTTACTTGACTATGGAATGTGCTGCATTCAAGGCCAGGGCCGATGGCCTAATCCCCTAGGCTCTCCCGTCCCCACCCGATCTAGTCCAACTAGCTCAGGTTGGAGAACATGTTTTGGCATAAGGGGTGGGGTGGCGGTGGGGGTGGGGGTCTGCTGCTCTTCCCCCACACCGATCACACCCTGCTGCCATCGGATCATGAGCGGTGTTGTGCGGTCTCAGCGGGAGGTACTGCACACTTCCTTGTGTTGGAAAGGGAGAGGGCCGGACAGAAGCTCAGCCCTAGGAAATGTGCTCATGGAACACGGTTCTGATGACCTCACACCCAGTGTCTGCAGGAAAGGGTCCACATTCTTGGGCATGGCCTTGAGGGCCCTACAGCATCTGGTCCCACTCTACCTTCCTAGACACCTATCACAATTCCCCTGCCTCCAGCCCTTCCCCACCTCTGAGGCTGTACACTTCTCTGCTTCCTGCAAGACATACTTTCCCAGAAATGGGGGACTTCTGCTTGAGAGATGAGCTGACTCTGTCTACCTACCCAGCTGTCTAAGCAGACTGTAACCTAATTAAGTGGTCACCAGATTAAGTGGTCACATTTAGGGGAAGGAGGGAGAGTTAGTCCAAGGGAGAGTTAGGCAAGAGAAAGAGGGAAAGAGAAAAAAAGAATAGAGACCAGATTCTGCCTTCTAGAAGATGACAGTCTCCCAACAAGACCAAATATGCTGGGATGCAATGAAGTTTACCAGACACCACGGGACACCTGCAGATGGAGAATGTCCTAAGGGCCGTGGTTAATGAGGGGTGGCCAGGGAAAGTAACACTGATTCCCATCTAGTTCTGTGCTTTACTCAACCTGAAAAGACTCATCCCTCCCATCTTCTAATAAATATTTATTGAGGGCCTACTCTGGTCTAAGAGGCAGTGCGACTGGACAGGTCACAAGGGACGCAGGCACTCTCACGACAACAAGATGCTGTGGGGAATGGAGAGGCAGCCCCATCCAGAAAGCACTCACTGAAACTAATGCTCACACATCACCTCTGTGTTTTAAAACCCGTGAGAGTGAAGGGGACAGAAAGTGACTACCACCGTTTTGAAGTTTGCCATTTAAGTGAGGAAAGTCAGGTAAGGCAGCAATCAAAGCACTGTGAGAATCTGTATTAAGTATCCGTATCCATATCTACCTATGTCTAGATTATCTACATGGGGGTGGGGAGAGAGAGAAATAGACACAGGTGCGAAGCGATGTCAAAGTTGAGCTCTGAACCATGAGTAAGACCTAACTAGTCCCTGGGTGGTGGTAATGAGGATTCCCAGTGTCGGCAGCAGCCCGCGCAAAGGGGATTTTTATCCTCTGCCAGCTTGCTTAGCTTGCAGTCCCCATCTCACCCAGTACTTTGACCTTGCAGCCTTTTCTTTATCATAAGGATTAGGGTTAGGCAATAACTGGGAGAGAAGAAGAAAAGATAAATTTTTGCATAGAGGGAGATGGGTCTAGCTGGGTTCCACCTGTGCTATTTAGTCTGCCCTGGGGTGAGGAAAAAAATGTGTCTCTAAGGAGACTTTCTATGGGGAGTTGCAAGAGGGAAAAGGGAATGGAAAGTAACAGGGGGGTGTGAGGTTTAGGAGATGGGTTTCAGGCACAGGAGGTGTTTTCCTTGATCCCATCTCTGAGCAAATGATATTAAAGTAAGAATATAATAGCTCCTCCCCCTTCCTCCTGCAACCTATCACGGGAGGTTTGTCCCAGGAGTGTAAGTTTTCAAAGTTGGGCCCATTGATCTCTGGGGATATGTGAGGTCAAGACTATTTTCACAATAACGGGAAACGTGTTTACCTTTTCCGCCATGTTGATATTTGCACCAAGGGTTGAGCATGGCAGGTAAAAACCCCTGGCACCTTAGCACATGGCAGGGTGGTGACACCAAACTAGACAGCACTCTGCATTCCCCACCACTGGGCACTTGAAGTCATGGAAATGCCAGCTTCACTTAGGAATGTCCTTGATAAAGTAATACTTAGTATCATTACCAAGTTAATTAAGTCTTGACCCTTGAGTACTTCTTTTTAACGTTCTTGGAGATGAAGTGTGAAGTTCGCATCAAGCACGTCTGCTGCATATTGAAATACAAGGTTGCCTGGAGGAAAAGCACGTATGTGACTGAGTCGTGAGCTGAACTAGCTGCTTTTTTCTCCCTCCATGGAACAACATTTTTTACTTTGAATGAATGATTGTCAAGGAAATTATGGTTATTCAGGCTTGAGTATTTGGGAGATATTTTCTTGCAAATGAATGAAGTAAGTCTGTCATTTCAAGGAAAACAACTATTTTTGTTGCTAATGATAAAATTCAAACTTTCAGGTGAAAATTAGAATTTTGGAAAATTTGTGTCTATCATGAGCTTGACTGTGTCTTGATACTTAAAGATTTTTTGATGTGATTAGCAACTATGTTATTGAATGTGATTTTTTTATGTTATAAAATGAAATGTGTCAACATTAAAGAACTGCATAGCTCAATGAACCAATATTTTCCAAATTATAATAAATGAAATTTCAAAATCATGCATTCAAATATCCAGTCAAAGTCTAAGACCAGTGGATTTTAATATAACCTAGTACAAAAAGTTCATGGAGACAGTTTCAGATTCCACATTCCAGTTACCCTTTAAGAAACTGTAGCTTGTCAAGTTTTGGTACAGTGTTAAAGAAGAATACCCACATTTTCTGAAAAGGCTATTAAAATGCTCCTCCCTTTTTGCCAACTTCATACCTTGTGTGAGGCCATGGTTTCCTTCATACGTTTGAACCAAAACAAGATATTGAAACAGATGGAATGCAGAAGCAGGTATGAAAATTTAGTGTATTCTATTAAGGTAAACATTAAAGAGATGTGTGAAAATGTGAAATATGCCACTCTTTCATAAAATTTGTTTTGGAAAATATGGTTATTTTTTCATTAAATTATGTTATTTATGTTAAAAATTTAATGGGTTTATTATTATTTAAAAATGAATCAATAAATATTTTTGAAATGTTTATTGAGCCTCTTGCTCAGGCACTTGGTTTACTTTTCAAGTAGGATAGATAAATACAATAGATCTAACACACATGCCCAGGCACTCTTAGGAATTTTCAATGTTTTCTAAGAGAACTAGAACATTTGAACCACCACCAGATGGCGCTGATGAGACTAGAGAGCAGATTGTGCGTTGAGTGTGAAGAGGGTCCGGGGAGGGAGAGAAGAATATAAAAGTGGAGTTTGTAGTAGTGAGTTTTATGGTGTGAGATTCCCTAATAATAATGATACTTGTAGATTCTATAGGGAAAAAAATGACAAGCCTGGGATTTAATCAGTAGATTCCCACAATCTAAATTAGATAGGCAGATTTATGCCAAATAAGATGTTGAGCTTTTTTTTTTTTTTAACTTCCTATAACAAAAGCTAAGCACATTCCTTGGAGAAGCTCCCTGCAGCCTCGGAAACTAAGCAGATTAAACTGAAAGAGCTGGGTCTTTTCCATTCTGTGTTGCTAATAAGATAACATTAATCCCTGGGACTTAAAAGTGAAATTTAGGCAGAGTCCCTCCAGTCAGGAGTGCATTATGGAAACTTCACAGCCTGCAGCTTGTTCCCGGAGGTCCTTGGAAGCCCTGCCTGGGGAGGATGTAGCTGGGCAGGGGCAGTTGCCATGGGGATGGGAGAGGTTACCTTTGGGAAATTAGCCGGTCCTCCGGGTGACAAAATAACATAAGTGTGCTTTGTGTGAGAAACTATAAATGGGTGTTGGAAAAATTTGAAGCCAAATTTTATTTTTCCTTCCAGGGCGGTGTGGAATAGTTGACAAAGGATGAAATTCTTTTCCAGAGATGAAAGTTTTATTGGCAATGCTCTTTTAGGGGCCACCAATAAAGGGAGTAAGAGCCTCATCTGGGAGCTGACTCAGTAAGTGGGTTTGAGCTTTTGCAGAAGTGGGTGCAAGGTGGTATGAACCCTTCCCCCCAAGACTGGGGGTTATGTATTTTGTCCTCTGGGATACTCATTCACAAACACTTTTGGGAATCCTACTGTCTCTGTGCTAGGTGCTATGTAAGGCGCTGGGGCTACAGTGGAGATAGAAATAGACACGGTCCTTACCCTCATGTGGACTTGTTTGAAAAAATCCAGAGTCAAAACTGAAGAAATCTAGATACTTTCATGCCACACTCCACAATAGATTTTTAAAGTGTTTTACAGTCCACTTGGCTCATTTTCTGGTGAAACATTATCAGTGCAATAGGCCAAGTTGAATGGCAGATTTTCCATGAAGATGAAGGTGAGCATGCTACTCAGAAGAGAGTGGGGTGCTGCTTAACCTTGACCACCTGCTCTCCTTCCCTTTCCCACTTCCTACCTGTCCTTCTTTCCCCAAATATTTATTGAGCATCCACTGAGTGATAGGTGCCAAGGCATCAAAACTAAAAAAGACTTACTTTGTCTCTAGCCAGGTAGGTGGGGCTTACTTACAACAAGTATGTAAGCAACAACAAAAACATAATTGTGCATCGTGGTTCAAGAGAGGAAGGGCATGGGTGATGAGAATCAACTTGAGACAAAGATAGGCAGAAAACGTCACTCTGGTGAAGTGAATTTAAGCCAGGATTTCTCAACCTTGGCATGATTGACATTTGGGGCCAGGCAATTCTTTGTTGTTGGGGGCTGTCCTGTGCATTGCAGAGTGTTTCACAGCATCTCTGACCTCTGCCCACTAGATACCAGTAGCACTGCCTACTTCCATTTGTGACAACAAAAAATGCCTCCCAACATTGTCAAGTGTTCCTTGTGGTGCAAAATTGCCCCTGTTTGAGAACCACTGATTCGAGCTGAGACCTGATGGATGAGGAGCCCTTCAACAGAGGATTGTACTGAGGGTCTTGTAGGCCGTGGTGAGGAGTTTGGGTTTTAGTCTAAGTAGAAAACTGTCAACATTTTTCACCTGGGAGGACATTAGCTACTGTGAATTTTGAAAAGATCATTCAGGCTATCGAGTGGAAGACGGATTAGCTTGGGTAACAGAGAAAATGGCAGTAGTCATAGGAGGCTGTGGCAGTTGTCTACCAGACACCCAAGAAATGATGGTGGCCTGGGTGGGGTGTTATCACTGGAGAGGAAGAGAAGAAGATCAATGTTCAATATTTTTGCAGTAGAACACCCGGGTCTTGCTGATGGAGTTGACGTGGAGATCTCTTCCCTAAGCACACCCCACGTGTCTCATTTGCCCCCTGGTGAAGTGCTAACATTTTCTCGGGGGTTATATGTCAAGCCGGCCCCCATATCTGCTTGCTAGTAGCTCTCGCTAGAATATGCAGTTGGCGCTAACATTTGGTTTGAGAGGATGTGTAGAAGTGAGTGCTCTCGGTTCAGGGTTCTCTTTCTCCCATGATTCTGGCTGATCATGGAAGTCTCTTAAGCAGTCATTTCTGCTCATAAACCTGGAAAGACAGAGAAAGCAGCACTGACTTACGAATGGCGGCTCATCGTGGCTGGATGCTGATGCTTTGCTTTCAACTTGCAAAGCCAGTAATGATGCAAAACTCACCAGCATCCCCAACTCAGTCCAGGAATCTTGTGTTCCTAAAGTGGGAATAATGGAGGCATAGGTACCTGGAAGCTCAGGGTGGGAAGCTGTTGGTTTACAGGGCCCCTGACCCAGGGCCTGTTGACTGAAGCTGGAGGGTGATGGACAGGCATTTGGGAGCTGGGGCTCTTTGGTGAAAAGCAAAGTGTTACCAGGGAAGTGGATGAGCATTAGGGACAAACTCCAGCAAAATATTAGGGGCACAAGTGAGGCCAGTTTGTTTGTTTTTAATTGCATAGAACACAGTTGTCAGGATTTTAAATTGCAGTGCTCTTAATTGCAGTGCATGTAATTAAGCGAGAGGGCTTAGTTGGCACCAGTTGGAGTATGCCAAGTTGTTGATGCAGCTTATGATAATGATCTTCTGATATTAAAATTCCAGGGCTGAGTGTGTGTGTGTCCCTGGTGCTATTTGTATGTTTTTGCTCTGGGCCTCCAAGCTCCAGGTAAAAATAACCAGCCCCGCTTTAGTGCGTTTTTTGTCGTCTATGTGAAAATCCCTCTCTAGGTCTCCATCTGGCCGGTGGCAACAGCATTCAGGACAAGTGGTTTCTGGATCTGAAACAATGATCAATCTTCCAGCCCAGTCATGACAAAGGCTCCATACAATCTCTTCTTCTGCTTAAAATCACAAAAGTTTAGACCTGAAGGTGCATTTAGCAATTTTCTTCTCATTTTCTATGTGAGAAATCTGAGGGCCAAGGTCATGAAGTGACTTGTTCAAGGCCACTATTCAGATTGGAGGCTTTAGGAAATGACCAGGCCTGGAGCCCAGGCACAGTGTCCTTTCTGGCCCAACCCTGAGGCCGCTCACTTAGCTCCAGAGTAGTCTCTTCTCCACCCTCCTCTTTTACCTCCTTCCACATGAATTTGCATCGTCTTTGACATCCGTGCTCGTTTTCCCAGGCTTTCTGCCAGAATACGGAGACCCTGCTGCAGAGGTTTCATGCAGAGAGAAGAGGGACATCACAGCCCAGGTAACCAAAATGCTTTGTGAAATGGGAAAAGATAGTTCACTTTTCAAGTCACAAGGGAACCGTTCCACCTTGGCAAAGGCAACTTACTTAGTGGACTGTGATGGCCTGGAAGAGTTCCTGCCCCTCCCCAAAATGAGCAATTTCCTCTGCTCAGCTCTGCCTGCACTGGCCCATTACATCATCAAGACACTGTGTGTTTACCTAGCAATTATCTGGAGTGGGAGCCAGCCCTTTCAAGAGGTTCTCTTTGATCCTTCCCAGCAATGTCCTCAGAGCTGGGTGGGCAGAGGGAGGGCCTCTTGCTACAGAAAGGAAGGAGGGTACACAGAGACTTCCAGAAGTGTCCAGGAATCAGGACCAGGGCTCTGGGCTCCCCATCCCCACATTCTGCCCACTTGGACTTTGCTGCTGCCTTGGCAGGTAGAGGGTTTTAAAGAATCCCAGCTTCCCCTTCCCCGGGCCGGTGAGGGAGGTGCATCGTATTAGAGGTGGGTAAAGAAAGTACCTGAGGATCTTGGGAATCAAAAAGCATTTGTGCTTGTTTGAGGTCCTGGATATCTCAGATGCTCTGATTTCAAATATTCTGTCCTACTCTCTTATAAGTTCATGTACTTATTGCAACTCGTATTCTGATTTTTGGTTCTGAATATAGAAATATTACACTTAATTGGAAGTGGAATTCTTCACCCCCTTCCTGGTACCTGACTTTGAGACACACAAAACACTCTCTGGAAAGAACAGAGTTACCCCACCCACTCACACTAGCCTGTCATCCAGGGAGCCTGAGACGGGGCCAAGCAGGGGTTTGGGAATCAGTCCTGAGTTTAAATCTCAGCTCCCAGCACCGTAATTGATGGTGTTTTCTAGCTCCATCTCCTCCAGCTCCTCCCTGCGCTCCTCTGTTCCAGAGCACAAGCCTCCAGTCTCTCTCTCTAATACTTGGTGCTTGCCTCAGGGCCTTTGCACCTGCGCTTGCTCTCCTTTCTCTGGAATGCTCTTCCTTTAGAGAGCCACATGCCTCCACCCTTGCCTTCTTTAGGCCTTTGCTCAGTGTCAGTGCGTGCAGGCCTTCCGTGACCACTCTCTCTAAAATTGCAAGCTTCCCTCCCTCACTCCATCCCTCCCTTGCTTCATGTTTCTCCAAAGCATATTATCACCCTTCAGCATTTCATATAATTCACTTGAATTTTCATTTATTGTCTATCTTCCCGGCTACAGTACAAGCTCCATGAGGGCAGGGATTTTTGTTGGCTTTATTCACTATCGTATTCCCAGAGTCCAGAACAGTATCCAGCCCCTTAGTAGGAGCTTAACAAATATGAATGAATAGGCTGGGCACAGTGGCTCACGCCTGTAATCCCAGCACTTTGTGGGGTTGAGGTGGGAGGATTGCTTGAGGCCAGGAGTTCAATACCAGCTTGGGCAAGAGTGAAACCATGTCTCTACAAAAAATAAGGAAAATTAGCTGGGCATGGTGGTACACACCTGTAGTCCCAGATACTTGGGAGGCTGATGCAGGAGGATCATGGGAGCCCAGGAGTTCGAGGTTGCAGTGAGCTATGATAGAACCACTGCACGCTAGCCCAGGCAAAAGAGAGACCTTATCTCAAAAAAAGAGAATACATAAATTTGAGCAAGTAACTTATTTTGCTGAGCTCATATCCTGCCTCTCTTAAAAGGAGGGTGTGAAAATTAAATAAGACAATTGCTGTAGATAAAAATACTAGCCAACTTATACTGAGTGCTTTTTCAGTGCCAGTTTTTAAATGTGCTAAGTTCTCTACACAGATCACCATGTTTAATCCCCGCAAAAATCCTACGTGGTGAGCATTCTTCTTATCTTCACTTTACAGGTGAGGAAACTGAGGCTTAGAGAAATTAAGACACCGATTCTATTCTCGGTCACACAAAATTCAGATCCATTTTGTCTGAGCTCAGGGCCAGCGCTCTTAACCTCGATTACATATTGCCAGGGCCGGGTGTGGAGCCGTAGCAAGTCACACAGTGTAGCAAACCTGTGTGGTCTGTCTGCCCCTTTCCTTTCGTGAACCGGTCATTTCCACTGAGACCTGGCACCTTGGAAGCGTCCCCCGTGCTCAGGAGGCAATGTGGTGTGGCAGTGAGTTGCCACGTTTGTTAGTTGGGAGACCTAGGTTCTGGCACTCTCTTTCCCCCTGACTCACTGTATGATCTTGGGCAATTGCTCCCCCTCTGTGGGCCCTGGGTTCTTCTGGTGTAGTGAGCATTGAGGTCTCTCCCAGCCCGAACAGCTCTGGGGCTGTCGGAGGACACCACAGGGTCGAGCGGTGTGTGAATCATCTCGGAGCATCCTGCCCCCCGCCATGGCCTTGGCCCAGCGGCTCTGTCACTAATGCAGTCTCTCCTGCTGGGCTCTCCCCTCCCACCCCTCTTGAGCTTGAATTTCAGGCTGCTGGATTTGAGTGGGAGGATGGAGGAGGCAACCATCCAGTGATTTTCTAATCACTTCTCTAGGGGCAAAACCAAGAGAAAGAAAAGACAGGTGTGCGAGCCCTTCCCACCCCACCTGCAGAGTCACTGCAGGAAACGCTCGTCCTCGCACACCTCAGGGACGGCCTGTGTGAAAGGACATTGGCCCAACAGCCTTGTCTGATTCCCCAGATGCGCCTCCTGCCAAAAGAGCTGACCCTAAAACTGTCACATTTCGGTTCCAAGCTCTACGCTGAGAAATCTTCTTCCTCCCTGTGAAATGGAGGTTGAATAAACCAAGCTAGCCAATGCCTTGGGTTGTTTTCCTCAATTCATTGGTTCATCCATTCATCCAACATTTATGTGCTAGACCCTGCCAGGGACTGAAAGAAAATTAGTCAGGTCTTGGCAAACTTAAATTGGGTAATTGGTAATTTGAGGAGAGTTTAATAAAGAGACTATTTTCAAAGATGAAGGCAGAGTGTAGGAAAATAAGGGATAGTGCAATGTCCTGGAGCTAGCACCATTAGGAAGATATTATCACCCCTAGGCTGAAGGGATAAGGAGGGAGGAAGTTCCCAGAATCCAGTTCTAGAGACTGGAAGAACCCAGAATTCAGTTCTAGAGACTGGAAGTCCCAGATCTAGGTCTAGCAGGGTCAGTTTCTGGTGAGGGGTCTCTTCCTGGCTTGCAGATGGCTGCCTTCTTTCTGTGCCCTCACATGGTGGAGAGAAAGTGAGTGAGCAAGCTCTCTGGTGTCTCTTCTTATAAGGATGCTGATCCTGTCAAAGCAGGGCTTCACCCTCGTGATCTCGTCTAACCCTAATTACTTCCCCAAAGCCCCATCTCCAAATACCACCAACATGTGAGTATTGGGGGGCAGGGACACAGTCGGTACATAACATTGCCCAGTATCTATTCTCTCATCAACAGTCATAGAAGCTTTAGCTGGGCACTTGGCGACCTAACCAAATATCTCCCAGCCTCTTTTGCAGTTAGGTGTGATCATGTGACCAGGTTCTGGCCAATACAATGTGAGCGGAAGTGATGTGCGCAACACCTCAGGGGTATCCGTGTGAGGAAAGTGGTATATCCTCCTCTTCCGCCCTTCCTTCCCTCTTCCTGGTTGGAAGTGCAGACGTGTGGTGGCGGGAGCTGGAACAGCCTTCTTAGACCACAAGATGGAAGCCTTGTATTGAAGACGGCAGAACAACAAGCTAGAAAGAACCATCCTGTGGGCCCCATATCAGCCATGGACTGCTTTTACTTGGACCATTATTTGAGAGAGAAACCCCTACCTTGTTTAATCCACTATTATTTTGTCAATAACAGGTAAATAGATATTCTAACTAATGCATCCAGGATGGGGCTAAATTGTGGTGGAATATCTGATTTATACTGCACACAAAGGTAACTACTAGTGTCCTTTGGATGAAAGAATGAAAATTAAGAAAAAGAACACATATTTATTGAGTGCTTATCATATGCTAGGTATTATGTTAGGTATGTGTTACATGTTAGAATCATTTTATTTAATTCTCACAATGGCTCTGTAAGGTAGGCATTATTAGCCCTATGATAATGTTGAGAAAACTAGGGTTCAGAGAAGTTACCCAAGGAAACACAGTAGGTGACAGTCAGGATTTGAATCTAGGTCAGTGGTTCTTAACCAGAGGCAATTGTGTCCCCAGGAGACATTTGGCAATGCCAGAGAAATTCGTGTTTGTCACAGTGGGGGTGGGGGAGAGATGCACTCCTGGGTAGCAGGAACGCTGCTGAACCCCCAAATATGCGCAGGACAACCCCCACAATAAAGAATGACCCAGCCCCAAATGTCGGATAGTGCTAAGGTTGAGAACCCCTGAGGTCTGGTCTATGGAAAGCTCATACTCCTTCCATTACACCAAATTGGAAGGTGGGAGTTAACGAAGGAGTTATGAAAAATGATACAGTAAGAGAATGATGTCATGAAAAATTATTTTAGGAAGCTAAACTTAGAGTGGCGAGAAAGATGAGCTGAAAATGGGAGAAAGTGAGGCTAAGAAGATATTGGAAGCCAGAGACATGGTCCAGGTAAGAGGCAGGAAGGACCTGGAGGGGCGGCTGGCTGCGGTGCATAAAGGGAAGAGAATTTAAGTGCCAATGGCAAGAACTTGGCCGAGGGCACGTAGAGAATGGGAGAGGCAGGGAGAAGTGAAGACAGACAAGTCGAAGATGATGATTCCACTTCTCCACCTGCATCGCCTCCTCCCCTCCTCCTCCCCCTTTCCCTCCCCCTTCTCCCCTCCTCCTCCTCCTTCTTTTCCCTTCTCCCCGCTTCCTTCTTTTCCCTATAGCCTCCCTCCACCATCTGCCTCTGCTTCTCTCTATCTTCCTTCCTGCTGTCTCCTTTCTCTAATGAATGGGCTGTCTCCCTCTGACCCTCACTTCTGGGCTGTGGGTCCCAGCTCCCACCCTCGTCAACTGCACAAGGAGATATCTGTGTTTCCTTGCTTTGTCTGCCGTGACAAGAACCACTAAGCTCCCACAGTGCCAGCGACAGACTCTGACGCATCTTTTTAATCTTGCTTCACTTTCCATTTCCTGTTTATAGGGTGGCTTAAAAACTTTGACCAGTGTCTAGGAGTGTTGTAAAGACAGACCCGTGTCTCCTTAAAGAACCTCGAGGGAATTCTGACATGTGGGAGAGGAAGGAAATCCTTTGTCTCACTTCTGCTGTTTTCTCTGGAGTGTTTTCCAAAGGACACTGGCCTGTTGACAAGACATCCCGAGGGCCTTGGGGGTGGGGTGGCTTCTTCCCTTTCCTTGTCCATGGCCCGTGTCTGTCCTGGCAGCCTGCTGTCTGCTTCAGGGCTGGGCACTGGGCTGCCAGGCAAGCTCTGAGCCCTGCTGGCAGAAGCATTTGTGTTTGGTTTTTCTCTCTGCTTCCTTCCCCTCTCTTCCCCAGGGCCTGGCTAGACCTGTTGAGAGGCCACTGGAGTTTCATGCCTTTGGAAAAATCTGGTCAAGAAGGCGGCTGCAATGATGAACTGATTGCATCAGGGCTGCAGCTGCAGTCTGTGCCGGCCTGGGTCCACCTGAACCAGCCATGCAGAGGAAGGGTGAGCATCTTCAGGCCAATGCTGGTGCCCCAGCTCCTCCCATCAGCTTTGGGGAGGTGCTGTGCCCATTTCTCCTCTTCTTGCCCTGCAGCCTGTGTTCATTCCTCTCCTCTGGACCCCACTGCTCACCTACTCTCTCTCCATCTCTTTCGTGTCCTGTTCTCACTCCCGCCTCACGCCGTCCCCAGTGAGAGCCAGGTTTTGGAGAATGGAGGGAAGTCCTTCTCTTTGGCTTTAGCTCCTGTGTCCCTTTCTGTGTCCTTTGCCCTCTTTCTTTCTCGTATCTGCCTCCTGTACACTTCTCCACCTCTTATGCCACCATCTGTTCTTAGGGAAGGTTGGGTGTCAGTCCTGTGTACCTTCAGCAGCCTCACGGTGCCATGTTTTGAAACATACACGCACTGACGAGTTTAATAGCTTGGGTGGGATCCTGACCCTCTTCCTTATGGGCAACTTTGGGTATGTTAACAAACTTCTCTCAGGCTAAAACTTCCTTAGTCTATACATTGGAGCTAACAATAGTATATACCTCACGGAGTTGTGAGGATTAAATGAGGAATGCATGTAAACACTCTGGACAGTGTCTGGCACTTGAGAAGTTTTATTAAAAGTAGGTATTATTAATATTGTCCATATGAATATAAATTGATGTGCTATAGCTGAATAAGGAGTTCCTCTGCAGTAGAAGGACTTGCCATGGCAAGCTGAATCAAGGGCCATCGTGGGGTGAGCAGGCTATGGGATGGCCAGATCAATGTCTGCTGCCATCAGAGTGGCCAGGTGGATGTTGGTGATGACCATGAAAGGCCGATCCGAAAGCCCAAATCAACACAGTGGGCTTGAGCCTTGGGAGCCGCTGTGGTGCCGGGGAGCCCAGTTGAGACAGGAATGGAAGGCAGGTTCCGCATGGGCAGGGGTGATACCATTGCCACAGTCACCGGACGGCAGAATGAGCATCAGGCCTGCGGCATAGGATAGACAGCGTGTGCTGCCCTGAGAGGAGGCCGAGAATAGCCAGAATAGAAGACGTGTGTGCTCACCTGCAAACCTGTTAGAGTACGGGCAGGTGGGACTGCGGCCTGTGGAGGGCTGACTGCCACTGAAGACCATTTAGTTGTCACCCCCTCCTATACATGACCTCATCCTGTGGCCTTGTTCAGGTCCTCAATGCAATTCATGGACTCTTCTCTCCCCTCTCAGAAGAGGCCCCTTGGAAAAGCCTCTGCCAGCAGCCTCACCTGAGGTTGTGTGAGTGGCAGTCTGGTGTGTGTCTTCTCTGCTCTCTCCATTAGGGAGGGATGGAAATTTCTGACTTTTATTAAGGAAACAGTATCTGCACCCAGCAGGAGGGCAGGAGCATGGCAGGAGCAGCAGGTGGAACGAACATAGGACCCCACATTCAAGGCTTTGGGGGCACCATTCATCCTGGGGCATCACTCAAGTCTGCGGTCCCAGGAGCTGCCCAGGGTGCAGAGTTGCCCAAGAACCCTGCCTCATCAGGGACTCTGCCTGGGCATCCTTTCCTCCTTGTTCTTGCCTCTCTTTTGTGAGGGGCTGTGGGTGGGGGGAGGTGATTGTGGGGAGTGAGAACAATCGAGTTGAAATGCAGGGCTGAGAAAGGCCACTGCTTGGGGCAAAAAGAGAAAAACTGTAGCAGAGGGGAGAGAAGGTCCCACACTCCCTCCCTTCCCAGGTCTCTCCTCATGCTTCGAAGGGAGCTGCGCTGCGTCGGAGGTGATACCCACGCAGCCAGCTCTCCATTGGTTCATTGGGAAGACAAACGCCTGAGCCAAAGCTGCCAAGAACCACCCTTTGTCTGGCACCTTCCACAGCATTGCCAAGCTAATGAAGGGATCGAGGACATCCGATGCTGGGAGCAACAGGGAAACCGGGAACCCACAAGACAAGCAGTCAGGTGTGTGCGCCTAGCGCAGTGGCAGTGCCTGGTGTCCTGATACAGACCCCTGTGGTCTCCCTGGGCTCGAGAAGGAGCTAGACTCCCAAATAACACAGTCACATGGCTGGGCAGGGCCCCAGCCCCAGTGACTCAGCAGGAAGAGAGTTGCCCGCAAGGATCTACCCTGAGGAATGTTTGAGGCCAGAATGTAGTGGTTGGTCTGTTTTTTGCTTTTTCACTCTGCAGCCGCCTCTCCCATTCATTGATACAATTGTGGTATTTTCCAATCTTAACCAAAATGTCATGCAAAAGTATCCTCAAGCTGAGTCCCCTAGACCCAGGGGTGATTTTCAAAATAGTGCCAGACAATAATCCTTTTATGCTGGGACATCAAGGAGGTCCTGCAGTCCAGGGGAAGGGGCCTTGGGTGGCTCAGGGCAGTGCCGTTTACCAGCCCAGGAGAAAAGCACTTTAATATTTTTAAGGGCCTGTGTATATACACATGTGTTGGTTGAATGTCAGTCCTGCCTAGCCCCCACCTCAAATTGAAGCTTTATTGCATAAGAATTCTGGAACTTACCTTTGCCTGAATGTTAAAGAAATCCCATTTCTCATCTCCAAATCCCTCTTATGGTTCTTTCCCCAGTGTGAGTTTCAGGAGACTCTTGGACTGTAAGAAATCTCTCAGCTTTGGCCAGATTTTTTGGGCAAGGACTCAATCATCAATACAGGTGTGTCACTTCCTTTCCAGCTCAGTCCCAACTATTTCCCTTCACACATCACATACTGCCCAAATGGCACTTCTTGCTATTTCTTTTCAAGCACACCCTAAGCATTCCTGTGCAAGCCTTTGCTTGTGCCGTTTCCTGTACACGGGGTTTCTTTTCCTCTTTTCTCAGCGTGCCCAACTCACACCCATCTTTTAAAGCTTATGCAAATGCCACCTTTTCCATGAAAGTCTCCAGCTATTCCTCTGCTCAGAGATGATCTCTCTCTGTCCTCTGACATCCTAAAACAATTTTTTAAAACTTCAGCACGACACTTATAATTTCATCATTATCACTATTGTCATCATCATCGTCATCATCATTTGGTTGTATTTATTGAGAATCTACTGTGTGCCATGAAAATATTCTGTGCTTTACAGTCTCATTTGCTTTTCTCTCTTGTAAAATATTTCTTTATGTGTGTTTTCTTTCTTCCTAGGTTATGATAATAACGTAAATGGGGTTTGGAAACAAACAGGCTTTGGGTTGGACCCTAGTTCCATTATTGGCTGTAGGACTTTGGGCAAATGACTTATAGGCTTTCTAATCCTCAGCTTTCTTGTTGATAAAACACAGATGATAATACTTACCTCCTATGGGGTAATTGTATTACATAAAATAATAATAATTGCCAGCATTTGTTGAATTTGTATTATGTGCTGGGCAGTGCTCCAAGTACCTTTTCTGTATGCTCTTATTTAATAATTTAAATCCTCACAACAGCCCTATGAGGTAATTAATAGTACCCTGCCTTTACGGAGGGATGATCTAAGGCAAAGAAGCCAGTAAGTGAAACGGCCGGAGTAAGAGCTTTGACTTTAGAATCCTTACTCTTAGTCATCACCAACAACTGCCTGCATAGGGCGAATGACGTCCAGCAAGGGCTACAGAATGCCTGTACGATACTCAGCCCGGTGTCTGGCAAGCATTTCACAAGTGGCAGCTTTAATTCTTCTTCCCATTCCTATTGTTCAGGGCTGGGGTCTGTCTTATACATCTTTGTTTCTCTACAGCACCTCATAATAGTAACAGCTGCATTCATCAAGCATTTTCTGTGTGCTGGGGATTGTGCTACATCTCCAGCCCCAGCAAATGAATAAACGAGTGATTGAATGAATGAAAAGAGGGGACAAAAGGTCTTGAACAATGGGCAAAGGCTGTCTGAGAAGAGAATTCATCCCTTCCAGGTTGTTAGCCAGGGAGGAAGAGGATGGGGTGGAGGGGAGGCCGCCCCGACACCTAACTCACTCCAGCATTCATCAGTGTTTTCATTAATGACTCGAAGGATGGAGTGCAGAGTGTGCTAATCAGATTGGTGAAGCCTGCGAGGCGGAGCAGAAGCTGAGCACTTAGGAGGCAAGCTGGAGCTTGCAGACAGTACTTGACAAATTAGAGAAATAAACAGAGTCAATAAACAGGCCTTCAGGAGCTGCAGATGTCAAGTGGCTCTGAGGGAGCAGCTGCCACTAATGCATTTGTCCAGAGAAGCCTTTCACCCACTTTTCTTTGGGCCTCACCTGGCTTGATCACATCTTTGGAGCTAGCCTGAGCGAGAGGGACTCAGTTTCCTTGATGAGGGAAACGATTTGGGCCTGGAAGTCTCATGGGCGAAGTCCCCACTTCAAAGGCTAAGCTGTCTCCACACTCCTTCCTGGCCTCTCCTGTCCTCACCTAACCCAGCTGCCTGGCTGTGTCTCTGTGGAGAGAAGGCGATGGCGCCACCTGCTCCCCCACAGACTCGAGGTTCAGTAAAAACATAAACTTACCCCATGACGCCCCATCCCTCCCCATTGAAATGGTGCTGTCCTTTTCTGCTTCCTACACATTCTTGTCATTAACTTCTTTTCCCATTTGAGGCTGCCCTGGAGGTTATTCTGACCTTGGTTTTCCTTGGGAAAATGTACTGGGTGGGAAAGGAGGGAAAACAAGACAGTGTGATCTGGTGGGGAAGCCCCACATCTGCCCTGACAGCCTCCAGGAAGAAGACAAAGTCTGCGTGGTTTGGCGGTTGCAGGAATGTGTGGGCTTTAGAGCCCCAGCTCCAACCTTCTTAAGCTATGTGGTGTCAGGTAAGCTACTTAACTTCTCTGAGTCAAGCTCCTTTGGTTACAAATAATCAAAAGCCATTTGGTTTGTCTTAATCAAAACAAAGTATTTAATTGGAAGAATGAAAGAGGGTCTCAATAAACTTGGGAGCTGGATATTCAGCTAGGCCTTAAGCGACAAGTTCCAGGGGCGGATGAGCCACTGTGCACCAAGGCATGGCCTCTTTCTTACTCATTCACTTTCTCTGGAGTTTTCCTGCTTTTCTCAGCATATCCGATTCTTCTTTCTTGATTGGCCACCAGGGTGTGCATGACCACACACTGATGTTCTAGTCCTGCCTTTTTGAAGAGCCCAACAGTGAGGACAAATGTCTCTATAACTGACCTACATTTCTGGGCAAAAGAAACTGACTGGTTTCACTGGAATCTGGTTTCTACCTTGGCTGAATCTGCCAAGGCTGGCCTGAGGAGCCGAGGGTGGTATTGCTGGGTTCCAACACGCCAGCAAGAGCCCATCTTCGTTGGTAGATGAAGGGTTCTCAAGAGAAGAGAAAATTACCCAGTTAGGTGCTCAATGTAGTCTTCACACTTCAATTTTCTCATGTGAAAATGGGGATAATATTATTTATCTCTTACAAGGATTAAATAAAGTACTTGTGTAAAGTGCTTAGTGCAGTGGTTGAAAGAAGTGATGGAGCTAGCCATGTTACCTGGGAGGGAAGAGAATTTCAGATAAAGGGAATAGCCAGTGCAAAGGCCCTGAGGTGGGACCTTGCTTGGCACCAGTAAGGAATCACAGGGAGGCCAGTTCTTGCTGGAGCAGGTGGAGAGAGCAGGAGAAGAAGTCAGAATATTACAGGACCAGATCACGCTGGACCCTGCAGTTCACAGTAAGGACTTCAGCTTTTACACTGAGTGAAAGGGAAGACATTGGAGAGTTTTAAGCAGAGCAGTAACATGATCTGGATCAAATTTTATTAATAATAGGGTTCACTTTGGAATAGACTGCAGGGATCAGGGACAGAAGAAGTGAGTCTATTTAGAAGGTTTTGCTAGGGGAGCTAGAGTTCATGTCTCGGACCAGGTGGTAACAGTAGGAGTGATAGACGTGGTCAGTTTCTAGATATATTTTGAAGGTAGAACTGGCAAAATTTGCTCAGTTACTGGTCTGCTAGCAGTGACATAAATTCCAACTCCAGGCCCCTAAGACATAACTTGGCACATGATCCTTCTTCCTGCCAGCTAATTCTTCCAAAGCATGTCTCTGTCAAACACACTCAGAGGCCACTCCCTTTTCATGGAGACCTGGTGTAGAGGACTGCTTGGGGTCACAGCCATGGCACGAGGAGCAGGAAGCTTTGAAGCCAAGTTCTCAAAGAAGAAGCATGAGAGATTTTTATTATGGCTGCAGCTTTCTTTTAATTTAGTGACCTGTCAATGAAGCCCACAAGTTATTTCTTCTTTCCCTTCTTAGTTTTGAGGTATAAATTTAGGGGTCCAGGATTGAGTTGCCAGCCCAGAAGGGTGTGGAAGAACCAGGACAATTAAGAAGTACTGAACTCAGAGCCCCAAAGGACTGGGTCTGAGTCCCAGCCCTGCCACTGTGGGCCTCAATCTCTTTATAAGGGGTCCAGTAAGATGAGTTCCTTTCAAGCTCTAAAGGTCTGTGAAGTTTGGCCAATAAAATGTTTTGTTATCTGAGATATTTATGAATCTGCCCTTTGGTTCCTTCTGAGTCCTCATTTTTTTAAATAGAGCCTACTATAAATCAAGAGAGGTAGGTGAATTGCATTTTTCCAAAGTGGCATGATGACAGAGAGGCTGCCTTTGAGCTAAACCACGAGGCCAGGGCTTAGAAAACTCACCACTCTCCTGTGGACGGGCCTCGCTTCCAAGCCTGAGCTTGGATGCTCATCTCTGAGGCAAGAAAGAATGAGTCAGCAGAAATGAAGGGTGAGGGAAGGTGACACCTACAGAGTTTGGTTTCCTTGTTCCTAGTTGCTTTTATTCTCAAGTTTCTTGTGAGTTGTCTTTTCAGAAAGCAAATGAAACTTCTCTGTCAACTCCAGGGCTATATGCGTGACAAAGGCAAGGGTGAGGTTTACTTGGGAAGTGGGCCTGTCTATATTTTGGGTGTCACCAGGTTGCCCTTTTACTATCTCTTTTTAGGGCATGAGCCTGATGGGAGGAGCTGGAGAGAAGGAATTTGAGCACTCCTAGCTTTGGACAGAGGGAATCTCTGTTCTGTGACAACACAGGGCCTTTCGGCCATCTTGAAGCCAGCCCGGGAGCTGCTGCTTCAAACCAATGACGTGAACAAACAAATTCTCCCTCCAATACTCCTGAGCTGGTCATCATGGCCTTAAGACCGTATTTCCTGAATGGCCTCTGAACAAGTGACATCGGTTTGCTGGTTACTCTGTATGAGGTTATTGAAGAATTACACACTATATAATTTTTTTTTTCCAATTGAGATTCAGTGAACAAACTGTGGTCAGAATTATAGCTCATTTAGGGATTTTTGCTTTTGGGTTCAACTGTGATGTTTAGACAATGAGATAAGTGAAATACAAAATAAGAGTAGTAGAGGCTGAGGAAAGACTGGGTTCTCATTAGGGCAACTTCAGGGCTTAGATATGCTCTTCCCTTAAGCTTCATATAGAAGTAGGTGATGCAGTTCTAGCTATTCAACTTTTCCTTACCCTTGATCTTTATTGTGAACTCTTTTCCTTGCTATTAACTTTTGAGAGGCCAGTGGATTATGGGCACTATTATATCCTATCATCAAACATGCAAAAGTAAGAAAGACACATGGTCTCTGCTTTTAAACTTCTGTCTAATGGGGGAAACAAGCATGTAAACTATTAACTGGTTGCTCACCCCTTTACTGAATAGCTGGAGATTACTTATAAAAAATTCAAGGTGGCTGCTCATAGAATAAGCTAGTTCTTATCCAGGTCACTGCCCATACATTTTGTGGATGAGAACCTTTCTTTTGTTTTTCTAATAAGATGCTATACTGGTTAAAAGACTTGGTTTAAATATTTACCATACTCTTATCCTACACTTGCCCATGTAAAAGCTCCAAAATTTCCTTCTGAATGTCCATGCTAACACCTCCGTCTTACTCCTGTTCTTATAAGTTAGGCCCTTATCAGTCAAGTGGTTTTGGTTCCCACCTCGAGATCATGGGATGTTTCAGTGAATGATGAGGAACTACTTGCTTGGGCTCTCATTCCTTGGCCCATACATTGATCATGGTTTCCCAGTGCATTGATGGTTCCCAGTCCTCAGTCTTCTATGTTTTATTCTATTCTGGTCTGGTCTGGTCTGGTCTATTCTATTCTAATAGTCTTCTATTCAGAGGTTCAAAGCCATCTGCCAACTCTACACCCTTTCAGCTGTCTGAAATTCACCACGAAGCTGATTTTGCTACTGTCTTTTTGCTTGTTCTCTCTTACAAGAGCAACCGTAGCTCCCCATAACTCAGATAAGTAAGGGGGTTGGAGAGTGAGGCAAAAACAATGAGCTACACGAAGGCAATGGGTGGAGCTGCCGGGTCAGGCACTAGGTGGAAGAACGACCTTCCCAGAAAAGCTCTAGGCTCTGGTTTCCATTCCTGACAGAGCTCCAGAGGTCAGAGGCCAGACCCCAAAGACTGTAGCAGTTGCAGGAGAAACCGTGGAGAGGCCTCAACTGCCAATTGAGCCAGTGGGAGGGTAAAGGAGGCAACTCCAACTTGTTCCCTCATGGCAAGTGCCTTTTGCTTGAAAGTCATAGATTTCCTCTTCTTTAAGTGGTACCTGGTAGAATTATTTTATTTACTTTTAGAATAATCAAGTAGAAGAAAAATCAACCCATATGGCTGTGAGAGGAGAGAAGACACTCTATATTATGTTTTTTTTTTTTTTTGAGACAGAGTCTCACTGTGTTGCCCGGGCTAGAGTGCCGTGGCGTCACCTTAGTTCACAGCAACCTCAAACTCCTGGGCTCAAGCGATCCTCCTGCCTCAGCCTCCCGAGTAGCTGGGACTATAGGCATGTGCCACCATGCCCAGCTAGTTTTTTCTATATATTTTTAGTTGTCCAATTAATTTCTTTCTATTTTTAGTAGAGACAGGGTCTCGCTCTTGCTCAGGCTGGTTTCGAACTCCTGA